>VZSF01007970.1:213468-244208 GCA_013398295.1 Chionis minor | reverse complement strand
GCTTCAGCCCATTGATCCAGTCTACCCAGATCAGTCAGACAGTCCTACAGACAGGCCATCCTATCCATTAGGTTGACACTCCTGCCCAACATAGTGCCATCTGCAAACTTACTGCGGGTGCACTCAATCCCCTCATCCAGATCGTTGATGAAGATATTAAACAGAACTGGTCCCAATACCAAGCCCTGGGGAACACCACTTGTGACCAGCTGCCAACTTGATTTAACTCTGTTCACCACCACTCTTTGGGCCTGGCCTTCCAGCCAGTTTTTTACCCATCAAAGAGTACACCCGTCCAAACCATGAGCAGACAGTTTCTCCAGGAGAATGCTGTAGGAAAGAGTTGAAGGCTTTACTAAGGTCTAGGTAGACAACATCCACAGCCTTTCCCTTGTCCATTAAGTGTGTCACTTTGTCCTAGGAGATCAGGTTAGTCAAGTAGGACCTATCTTACCTTACACGAACCCATGTTGACTGTGCCTGATTGGCTGGTTCACAGAGCCACAGAATCACAGGGATTGGAAGGAACCTCTAGAGATCATCTAGTCCAACCCACCTGCCAGAGCAGGCTCACCTAGAACAGGTTGTACAGGATCACGTCCAGGTGGGTTTTGCATATCTCCAGAGTCGGAGACTCCACAACCTCTTTGGGCAGCCTGTTCCAGTGCTCTGCCACTCTCAAAGTAAAGTTGCTTCTCCTCATGTTTAGATGGAACTTCCTATGTTAAAATTTGTGCCTGTTACCTCTTGTCCTAACCTTCCCCAGCACTGAGGTCAAACCGACTGTAGTTCACCAGATGCTCCTTCTGGCCCTTCTTGTGGATGGGTGTCAAATTTGGTAACCTCCAGTCAACTGGGACCTTCCTGGTTAGTCAGAACTGCCAATAAATGATGGAAAGGGGCTTGATGATCACATCTGCAAGTTCCCTCAGTACCCTCAGGTGGATCCCACCTGGCCCTATAGACTTATACATGTCTGAGTGCTGTAGCAGGTCTTTCACCCTCTCCCTTGGACTATGAGAACTTCATTTTGCTCCTTGACCCTTTCTTCTCGGTCAGGGGGCTGGGTACTCAGAAAATGAAGGCTCCCATTTCAGGAGCACATCTGAAATATACTGAAAAATGCTCGGACTAGCAATTATATCTGTTATCCTGCTTATTTAGCATATGCTATATGTAGGCCTAATATAAATGAAATGTCATTTGTTTCTATACTTACTGACTGAACATACTACTAACAAATAACTCTTATGCTTCAATTATTCTGTGACTGAAAAGTAGTTCTGCCTAACAGTTTACCAGCGCTCAGCGCTGTAGCCATGTTACTATTTTTAGAGTTTTCATCTGTTGCAATAAAGTTATGCTAGGTCAAATGAGATACTGAATATACAGTGATTATAATTTTATTTAACTTTTACTGGCTACATCTTTAGGTAATTCTGTATCTTTCCAACATTTTTGAGTAATTATTTCTCTAGTAAAATTTTCTATGTTTTAGGATAGACTAACTTGTATCTGTGCCTTACCTGAGTTGTTTTCCACTTCTTACATTGCTTTACACTTACGTACACTGCTTTCAACCAGTTGCGCACCTTAAATACTATGCTTACAGTTACATCTTTGGGGAAAGTGGTGCTTCAATGGACAGATGAATACAGTTGTTTGAGAAAAGATAGTGAAAAAATGCTCAAAAAAACCAAGAAGGTGAATATCTTTGCATGTCTACGTATTCTAACTGAAGATTTAGTCCACTTCAATTGGTATGTCAACCAAAGATAATTCTCACTACCCTTTCAATGACTACTTTATTCATGTTTCAAAAATGTGCCCCTGAAGACATCGTGAATTCCAAATTACAATTGAGTTACAATGATTTGCCAAGTTAGTTTTTGTGCAATCATCCACGACCCCTCCCCCAAAAGTGAATTTTGCTTTATCCTCAGTGTTAGGTATTTAAACTAAAGCATTTTAACTAAGATTTGCTAGCTAAGGGCTTTGCATCAGTTTCCATAGCTGACCTGACATATACTACAGGAGTCTAGCTGTACCTGGGTATTGGCCTAGCCAAGAATTCCCTGTTTTTTATAAATAAAAAAAATTAAAAAAAAAAACTTAACTACAGTTTTATTTCCCCTGTATTTCCACAAAACACAGGATATCTTTACATTTTATTATTATCAGACTAACTCTGATGACTCAATTTAACAACAAGCTTAATCCTTGGCACATAGCAAGTTCAGAATTTTTTAGACTTTGGAAAAATGTTTGGTGTTTGAAGCAGGAGTCTGAACTCCCTATACCTAGATTTAGTTTCAGAATTTTGTTGCATAAATTTAATTAGTCATTTTCAATGCCTGTCAGTTTCCTTTCAGTGCCCTGATAATAACAAACATCCCAAACTTCTAAAGTGGTTTTGAGATCCCTACACAATGGAAGCTCTATAAACATACAATACTATTAATAATGCACTCTAATTTAATAATCGTAATACATCTTTCACAATCCTGACATTAACTCGCACTCATCTGGCATTTAATTGACAGACAAAGTAACATCACAACATCAGTTCAGTAGGTGTAACAGCGGCTGATGATGCCATAGTCCATTTTATTGCAACTAAATTGAAGTAAACAATTTAAAATACACCACAAGTCCCTCCTGGACACTTGATTAGCAGGGAGACACTAAGCATCATTTGAAAACCCAGGCAGCTGTGCACATCTCAACTTTCAAACAAACTGGAGTGAAATCACGTTGCAATGCAAACACATTCTACAGTAATTAGCACACTTATTCCACAGAAATGTAATAAAGCAGCTCTGACTAGCATGCTTTGATGATGCGTTAAAAAATCTTCTTTTTATTTAATACAGTTTCACAGCATAATAAGCAATTGTAGGAAAAAAAAAAATTACAGAACAATACATTCAGCTTAATATGCCGTTGGGAGCAAGGGATGTCAGTTTCCAAAAAAGTGCATAACCTAGTATTCAACTGTTAGTGAAAATTTGAGACACTTAAAAGGCAAGTTCTTTTAAAAGAATTAAGCTCCTAGGGAGATTATTTGAAACTCTTTAATCGGTTTTGCTCTCTAAACATGACAGATGATTTCTGTTTACATTTGCAGAGGATTTTGATTTACAAATTATGTTTTGTGTCTTCCTCCTCAAGGAGTTAGTACATTTTCAGCTTCCATGGAAATAATCTTCCTGAAGTAAATGAGACGTGCCAAATATTTACTGAACTATGTACAAAATACCTGGCTTTTATTCAACTGTTCCTTACGTAAAATTCCATTTCCTTAAGAAAAATTCTAAAATGTTCAATCTGATCTATGTGAGATGATGGACAAAACAATGGTTACAGAATTAAGAAAGCACAGGAATCAAAGTGTTCAAATGGCACATTGCAGAGTGGCAGAAGCAGTTAATAGAAGATCCAGAATACTAGCTGTTGGAATAGCAGCTAGAAGAAACTGTCTGAAAGAAAAGAAAAGAAAGTATTATGCCACTAAATGTGTTGCATTTCATGGAGGACAACATTGGATCTTTTTCCTTTGTAAGTGTTGAAAACAATTTGCTTAAATGTGACTGATCACTGTCACCTAGCTATAATAGTTGGAAAGAGTATAATACTCAGAGTATCAAAATCAGTTATAAAGCATTACATGAAGCGATGATGAAGTAAGGTGCTCCGCTTTAAAAACAGGTAGATAAATTATGCTATGGTGTCATGTGTTACTTAGGTGAAGGCTGGAAAACATTTGCATTACCGCAAGTGTCACAGAAGTTGCCATGAGTTTCACAGATTTACAAGGTTCACTGTTGAAATTAGATGCTGTATCTGTCTTTTTAATTGTCAGATCAGTAGAAAACATATTAAATGAACACAATAATTTTTATTTTCTCTGAAGTTGTGTTCAATTATCTGCTGTGAAAAGCATATGGCTTCCACTGAACCATATTGGCTTTTAAGTACTTAAGCTCCAAAGCGATAATTTTCCAGTGCTAATTAAATGCAGTTCGAAACAATTACAGAAATAAACAATATAGAGTTTGAACTCTGTAGAAAAGAGTTTGAACTGGAAACCAGTTTGTCTCCATTAGGATTGGCTACAGACTGTTCTTAGGTGCTGATATGGTCCATGAACAGGGCTAAAAGTCTTTTTAAGAAAAAGGTGTTTATAAATATACACCCTGTTGTTCTACTAAGCTTCTCATGCTTAGTAGGAGCATTAATTATCTTGTATTCTCCTAGAACTTGAAACTTACACAGATGTGATTATCTCTGAACTACACAACCTGTTGATCCTGGTGATACACTTCATGCAGATTTTCTTCACACACTCTCCAAAGGACAGAAGATTCCCTTCCCCTTACGTGATTTGCTATGTTAGTTAACAGTACTACTGAAAGACAGAGCTTAAGTGTGAAGCTAGAGGGGTTTTATTGTAAACACAAACATAAAAAATAAAACCCAAACATAAAACAAAGGAAACAAAAAACCTTTTTTTTTTTCTTTTTTCATGTACAACACTGCACCTAAAGATACCGAGACCTGTAAAACTATTTTAAAAGAGAGAATGAAGGTTCCTTTCAGTGAGGACAAATGTTTATCCACTGTGGTGACCCCCAAAACAAAGACTAGGGAAAGCGGAGGCCTTCCAAACTTTTCTGAATGTCTCAAACACTCACAAATACCTTGAAATAAAGCTATAGCCATGGGGTGGACAAGACAGAGCTTGCACGATGCAGGCCTTGCATATAGCTTGCATGAACCTGGACTGTGTGGGCTCAAAGAACTTACAAGGCTAGCACCAGCTTGTTTATTGAGTAACACAGGAGGCAGGAAGCCTTTTGAAAGCCAAATGGGTCTGCTCAGTTTATGACCTCATCATCTGCTAAATGCATCCATACACCCACCCAAATCATGCTCCCTACCACCGGAGGAGGTGGGAAACCTGAAACAAAACTGTCACTGTAATAGTGGAGCAGGTCATACTGACAAGGCGAACATAAAAGGGGAAGATGCATGCCCCTAGATTGTAGTGGAAGAACTTCTTCTTTGGGGGGTACACAAAAGAGTGCTCCTATGAACCAGAGACACCCCCCGTTGGCACTAACCCCCTGTTGGCTAGACCAGTGCTGGAACCAGGACCAGTGAACTATCTCTCTTTCTCTCTCTGTTTTCTCTTTTCTAGAGTTAAACAAATAATACAAGGCATACTGTACTGCTCGCCATAATTCATGGCATATCTGATGTGCTGCCTACCATAACCTGTATTATGTCTGTTAAGTAATGCAAGGTGTACTTTACTGATTACTATAATTTGTCATATATCGTGGACCTAGTTAAGCTAATAAATGTTTGCGTGCAGACCTTGAGAGTTGTCTCACTGTAGTCCACACTTCTGGAGACTTGCAAATCTGAGTCACCGTCCCCCCTTCCCCTCTTCTGAGCAGGTCTGAGTGGGGCATGACATTTTAAAAAACTGGCATCATAGGCAGGATCCCCTCGGTGTTGGAAGGTCCTGAGGAGTACCGATTGTCCATCCAAAACACGGACAGGGAGAATGGGGAAGGGACCTCTCACCTATAAGCCGGGAGAAGTTTGGGGGATACTGATTCTCCATCTGAAACATGGACAGGAAGAACTGGGAAGTGACCTCTCAGCTATATGCTGTGAGAGGTTCAAGCAGCAGCAAGCCATGGCTGCCCAGAAAATGTTGGTGCTTGACTGCTCCCTGGTTTTAGAGAAATTAGCTATAATCTGCGCTGTTTTAGGGGTAGTACTGACTGCAATCCAAAGGTATAGATATTTGACCAGGCAAGCAGAAGGGGAGAGAATCAGCTCCTTGCAAAAGCAAATTGAAATTTTGCAAAGCAAATTAGCTGCTGAGTGTAACACCACTCAGCGACTCCACGCGGCTCTATTGGATGCTCTGGATTGAGAAAAAAAATTACGGTCTGAACTAGAGGAGAAGGAACAAAAAACTTATGACCAGAAGGATCTTAACTCTATCCTGGATAGTGAACCAGTATTTACAAGTCTGCCAAAATTGGCCTTGTATCCGACAAAGGAGTTAGAAATGAGCTGGAAAGTTTTTTACCCCCAAAATGAGGAGGCAACTTTGAGACCTCTAACTAAGACTAAGATTACTGGTAATGGTCAGGTGGGGGGAGCCCTGCAAGTTACCATCTGAATAGTACCATATTTGGTGACAGAATTGCCAAAAATACAGGAAAAATATACTAGACTAGCTCAAGAAACCGAGACGTAGGTATGGAGCATGTCACTGACTGGTGAAAACCAGGTTTTATTGTCTGAAGATGAGGCACAGGGGTATTGTGGACCTGGGTATTTTTAACCACCAACGACCCAAGAGAACTGTGGTCCTTAACCCAATGAGCTACATATTGGGCAGGGGCGTTAGATCCCATGGAATGAGGCAAGCCAATGTGTATTGAGACCCCAACTATAAACCACTTAACCGGAAGTCTGCAAAAGACTGCCTGTCTCCAGTTGATGCATGATAGGCCTTTAGAATGTCATGAACCCTCCCTCAAGCTGCTGAATGCCAAGCCCAACAGAATGACTTCCCTGATCTTGGGCTTGCCTGACTCTTTAAAACTTTATGCAGTCCAACTCCAGGACCATTTGTGGGATGCATTAACCCCACGGGAAGACAGAATCAGCAGGGGGGAGCTAAGACCTGGGGGGAAGTGGCACAAGAATTGATTAATTATGGTAGAAGGATGGGCATCAAGGGGGAACCAGTAAATCTAACTCTGCTGTGCATAGAATAGAACAAGAGAACCGTGGTCCCTCACGAAATCTAGGGGCAAAGAGGAATCTGTTGTGGGCTGAAGGAAGTGAGAAGGGGTTTCCCCAGAGTGTAATAGATAGATTACCCACTGTGTCCCTAGAGAAACTCATTCAAGCATGCAAAGGCAGGTTCCGAACACGGAAACAAAATAGCCTGTTCTGGTGGAACCCCCGACAATGGGATTGGTGCCCCTGATCTTAGAGAGCCTGCTCTGTCTTTATAATTGGGTAGCCATTGATGCCCACAGGAAGGACCATCAGATCCACACTAAATGGATCATCCCATCTTTTTAATTATTTTCGGGTCTTATATATGTTTTATAGATTGTAAACAACTCTTGTGGGACTTATGTTTTCAATTGTTGAACAGGTTACTTTTTGTGTCATCGCTCTGATTTTGTTAGGCCTGTTTCTATACTTCACTAGGGAAAGATGGTGTGGGAGAAATTTGCATTCTCATGCTATGTATGTATAATCCTGTTTCAGTCAATAGGCAATTTGAATAACCAACCCAAATTGGCATGGGGATTGGTTACTGGCTTTACCAAAAGTACATTCGAAATGCACACTGCAAGGGAGAATGTGGGGGGTTTTTTTTGGGGGGGGGAGGGGGGAGGGAAGCTGACTCATCCCTATTCCAAGAGTATAGCAGAACAATGTGGTATAAATCCTCTCCAGTGCTCTATTGATTTCCTGTTAACATGACCTGGATACACATGTGGAATGCTACCTGTTGGAAAAGACTACAAATGGCCGCCCTTGCAAGCCCAAAGGAATTGGACATTGTGTCCCTGGGAAGTGGAAGTCCCTTGTAACCTTGAACTAAATTGGACGTGGTGTCCCTGGGAGTAGAGATTCCCTGTGATCACTCTTGTATGTTGGTGGGACTCTCCACAGTGAATCCCTACACCACAAATGTAATGTTCTGCTATCTCCAAGTTGGTCTATTCAAATTCCTAGCAAATAGAGTGGCTATGCCCACCGTGACTGATCTCTCTAAGAATATGCTTGATCCTTTAAACATTTTTTTGTATGTATTTTAAGTCATTGAACAAAGTATGCTTTTGGAGAATTGAATTTGCAGGTCTAACAGGTATCAAAAATGGCTTTACAGAACAGATTGGTTTGGGATATGTAGCTGTTAAAGGAGCATGGAGTGTGTGGAATGTTAAATTTAACAGAAAGAGAATGCTGTATCACCATCTACAATGCTTCAACCGCTATAGAAGAACCACGTGCAAAGATGAAGGAGGCTGCCAACAAGACTAGAACTATTTCAAGCCATGCAGCCAGCAGATTGGTTTGGTGGACACAGCCCTGAATCATGGATTGTATCACTGTTAAAGTCTCTCGGACTCACAGGGTGGGGGAAAATGGCTTGTAAATATTGCCCTTATGATAGTGTGTGGATTCTTGTTTTTGATGATAGGCCTTGCAGTAGTTAGATGTATGATCTCTCGCTTTCTGTCTTCTCTTTCCTCTGTACCTGTTTGCTATGTATGGATCACACTGTCAAAGAAGAACTTGGAGTGTTTGAGCCACGGGATAGTGTAAAAGAGAACTTGTAGATTGCCCAAAACAAAGACTGGGGAAAGCAGAGGCCTTCTGAATCTTTCTGAATGTCTCAAACACTCACAAGTACCTTGAAATAAAGCTATAGCCTCTGTAATTATCTGCCACTCTCCTTCTCACAGTGTTCCTCTGATCCCACGTGGGGTCCTTCCCCTTCACAAACTTCAGTGTGAATGCTTCCCGCGGGCTGCAGTTCTTCAGGAACTGTTCCAGCACGAGTCCTTTCTATGGAGTGAAGTCCTTCAGGAATGGACTACTCCAGTGTGGGTCCTCTGTGAGCCATAAGTCCTGCCAGAAAACCTGCTCTTGCATGGGTTTTCCATGGGCTGCAGCTTCCTTCAGGGCATATCCACCTCCTCCAGTGTGAGGTCCATCATGGGCTGTAGTGTGTGGTCCATGATGGTGTCTCCTCCAGCTGCAGAAGGATGTCTGCTCCAATGTCTGGAGCACCACCTCTCCCTCCTTGATATCTGCAAAATACCAACCCTGGTATCTGCAAAATTGTTTCTTTCTCATTTTGTCACTCCTCTTTCACAGATGCTGTGCAGGTTTTTTAGTCTTTCTTAAATGTGTTATCAGAGATAGCACCACTCTCACTGGTGGGCTTGTTTTGGCCAGTGGCAAATCCATCTTGGACCTGACTGGAATTGCCTCTGTCTGCCATGGGTTTAGCTCCTCGTTTCGTCTCACTGAAGCTACCCCTGCAGTCTGCCTACTACCAAAACCTTGCCACAGAAAGCCAATACAAACAATCATTTAAATAGTGTGGGATTCTTAGATTTGACATACATTTTTTCTGAGGATAGTGCAGTGTGAGGATGAAGATTAGAAAAAGGTAAGTTTGAGGTGAGAGCAAAAGCTGCTATGATATTAATGTCACTAAAGAAGTCTAAATTGAAACGTGACCTTAAAACTTTCATAACAGTGAAGAACAATTCCAGTTTTACTGGATTTTCTCTGTATGTTGGGCTAAGTAAACTTTTCTATGCTATTGTAGGCCATTTAAATTCTCAAAGACAGCCTGTTAGCAACAACTGATCATATAATTACTGTGAAATTCTAGGCTTTTAAATAAATGGCTATGTAAATCAAGAAGAGTTTACTACTGTGTTAGAGAAATACAAGTAAAGAGTACAATTAGCCACTGTAAATAGTTAACAAGATATGGAGAAAAGAAAAAAAAAAAAAAGGAGGGTACTATAAATTAGCCAAAATAAGGGACTACCAGATAAGCACAAAGAGAACAGAATTGCTAACAAGGCCAAAGAAGAAGTCACTGGAACTATGAATAAACTGTCCTAATTAACAGAGTAAAAAACCTGCCCTCGGGTAGGGAAAGCCACCTACTAATAAAAACTCACTCCTCCTGGAACGTGCATGTTAAAAAGACAGGAGCAGTGACTCTTAAGTAGAGTCAAGGCACAGCAAGAACCAATGGGAATGAGGATGACTAACCATAACTGTAGAAAGCACTGATAACTGTTGCCAGCATGTTAGCTTTGTGGATGAACCACCTAGCACCCATCTCTTCAGAAATGTTTTAAATAAATACCTCTGCTCTGTGTGTACATTGACATCTTGCACACCAGGTAAATGACCCCACTTAAGGACAACAATGTTACTGGAAAAAATTGGAAAAAAAATTGGGAACTGCATTAAATTATATGGAGTGTATCAGTGAATCATACATGCTCTGAAATCATCTTAGATCAATACAAAAGAATGACTAATATGCTAATTCCTCTGTATCTCAATTATGAAAACATTCTGATAAGAAAAAAGTGCATAATATTTGAGATAATTAAACCATATTTCATGCCCCTAATGTTTTTATTTTAAACACAGGTCTTTTTTGCTCCTTTGGGGAAGGAAAAAAGTCATTTCTAGTCTAATTTCATTTAACACCGTAACATGCAATACTGACAATAGCTCCAAGCCTTTAAAACATTATTGTACATTCCTCATTACAGGGAGAAATATGTGCAAGCATTAAACTGAGAATACTTTTAAAAGCTAATGTAGATTTAGTAGGAAAAGTCTCCTAGCTATTAGGTTCTGCTGTGATACAACTTTACCTTCAAATAATCAATCAATCAATCAATCAATCAATCAATCATTTTTCTATTAAGTAAAACCACTTTTTGAAGAAAAGTATTTGAAGAAAAATATAAACATTTACAGAGGGTATTTATAACATTTATGTGTCATAGAACCTTAAGCCTTTTAAGAATAAAAATAAATTTTTATTAGTTTCCTCCTTTTGATGGCTCACTGCAGAAAAAAAAGAGCTAAGGAAATCTTTTTGTCAAGCCCTGAATTCAGCCCAGTAGCAATTTTTGTAAGTCACAGATCAAGCAAACAAAACCAGAAACCCCACTAAGAAGTCATGAAAAATACTAAAAATAGCATCCTGCTGGAATAGCACTCTCAAAGGGGCACTGAAATTATTTGGGTATGGAAAGACAGAGGGAGAGGTACATAGTAGTGGGTTGGAAAGAAAATCCAACTGCAATTGCTGAGGAAGTGCTATTATTCCAGCATTTAACTGCTTTATAGGATCCTTCACTGCTTGCAAAACCTCTTTTTGGCCATTCTTTTTAAAATTTTGGTAAGAAATTAAATAGACTTAAAGTCAATGCTAACTGAGACTGTTAACTCTGTTTGCTTTGTCTAAGTTTCTCTTGAAGTTACCAGGTTTTAAGATAGTCCAGATCAAACTGACATCCGAGAAGTCCTGGTATTGGATTGTTATTATTTGCTGTCGACACATAATAATACAATTTCACATGGTTACCACTGACAAAGAATGGTTTGGCTGGTTTTCGTTTGGTGGGTTTTTTTTCCCTGTCCCGTCCCCCCCCTTTCTTTTCCCTGAGGGTGAATTCTGATTTAGTTTAAGTGCAGCTTGATGGTAGTCTCTGTGTAACAGGCTGGAAACCCGGTTTCTGCTTTCTTTTCATTTGTTAAATGTCTTCCCTACAGATCACTGTCACCCTTGCTTGCTATCATAGTATTTGAGATCTGAGAGGAAATATACGTAAAATTCACAGTTAAGTGTTCATTTAAGCTTTCTTCACACTTATGTAATCCTATCATGTATAGTATTTTCTGTCACTGACCATGAACTACTTTTAACAGTATCAAACAAGGAGAGGAAAGATGTGCCTAAATCCAGAGATTTTTATTGTATTTTTAAGTCTATGAATAGTGATTAAGTAAATCAGTAAGCTTAGAACCAATATATGTAAAATCCATGTGTCACGACCAGGTCAAGGACGTTAATTTAAAGTTTCAATCGCCTAGTTGGAATTAAGGCACAAACAAGGCCAAATGTTGAAAACTCACTGAAACAATTTATTTAACAACAACTTGAATGCTCATGATAGAAGGAAAGAGAAAAAGAAGGAAAGGGAGAGAAAGACTGCAAGCAGATAGTCATCCCTGTGTCCCTGGTCTCATCATACCCACCCAATGGACTGCCAGTGGTGGGAACGCTCTCCTTTGCCTGTTTGCCTGGCTTTTATACTTTCAGCCAAAACCAAAAGTAACCTTTATTTGCATTCGAAGCGTGGTGGGGCGGTCCTATAGTGTGGTTAGGTTGGCACGTGCGTGGTACGTGCTCAGGGGTCACATAGGAGTTTCTCGCCCCCTGGCTTCAGCTTGCGCAGGGACACGCCGCAGTCACCGCACAAAAACCCCAGCAACAGCGGCCAGGAGCTCAGCACCGTCCTGTCTACGTGGTGCCAAAAACCATCCCCCCACCTCCAAGCGACAGTTTCCAGTGCTCTCCTGCACAGGCGGTGCAAAAGCAGGGTTTGAGGCAAAGTCTCAGTTCAGCGTCCCATACAATGTGTCCTATGGAAATTGGTTTGGTGTCTTTTTTAGAAACAAAACAGAATATATATATTGCAATCTTTTGAGGTTTCTTTTAGGAACTGGTTTTAGTTCTCTGTAGACCAAATTATTACTTCCAAGTTTGTGCTTTGCATCAGACTTTTAATTTATTTAATTCTCATTAGCATAAATGTGTAATATGTCCATACCTTTCAAAAAGTGCCATCATATCATTGCTGCGTTTGGAAAACTATTGCATAGTGACCAAATCTGCCTGCCATTAAGTGTCCACCTCAGCCACGGTCATATGTTTCCTTTGAAGCTATTATGTTGATATTCCAAAAGAATAAAGAAAAAGAAAATTGCACATAATGATTACTCCAGTAATCCAAAAATTAATCCAAAGACCCAAAAACACTTTCTGAATTTTGATTCAAAGCTTTTTCAACTATATTTGAATAAGACCATAGTAGACTGAAAGTAAAAGAAAGCAATAAACCCTATGACTAAAACATTTGCTACTGATGTTATTCAGATACTGAATCCAGATTTATTTCTTGCTTATTCATTAATCAGGCTTAATTAAAAAAAACCCAAAAACCAAAAAACAAAACAAGACAAAACAAAATAGCAAGCATGAATGTCCATCTAGATATTCCATTTTTATGAACTCTCCAAGGGAGCATTAGCTACAATCTTATCTGCATGTTGAATGAAGTTTAGATGCAAAAGCATCTGATCTTATTCTAATGCCCTAGGTGTTAATAAGAATAGTGTAGGTCACCTGGTAATAACATAACCCATGGTAAGATCATGACATCATTGCAGACAGTTTATTGCTTGGTAATACACTTCTTCAAATGGAAGAAGGAGGTTTACAGAATGTGGAAAAAGGGACAGTCCACTTGGGACTAATAGAAGAATGTTGTCAGACTATGCAGAGATGCAACAAGGAAGGCTAAGGGCCACTTGGAATTAGACCTGGCAGGTGATGTCAAGGACAACAAGAAGGGCTTCTTCAAATACATCCCCCCCCAAATGAAGGCTAGGGAAAATGTGGGCTTGCTGCTGAATGAGGTGGGTGCCATGATGATGGAGGATGCAGAGAAGGTGGAGTTACTGAATATCTTTTTTGCTTCAGTCTTTCCTGCTAAGGCCAGCCCTCAGGAATCTCAGACACTGGAGATAAGAGAGAGAGCATGGAGAAAGGAAGACTCTACCTTGATCCAGGAGGATTGGGTTAGAGATCATTTAGGCAAACATGACACCCACAAATCCATAGGCCCTGATGGAATGCACCCATGAGTCCTGAGGGAGATGGCAGATGTTATTGCAAAGCTGCTCTCCATCATCTTTGAAAGGTCATGGAGAACAGGAGAGGTGCCTGAGGACTGGAAGAAAGCTAATGTCACTCCAGTCTTCAAAAAGGGCAAGAAGGATGACTTGGGAAACTACAGGCTGGTCAGTCTCACCACCATCCCTGGAAAGATGATGGAACAGCTCATCCTGGATGTCACCTCTAAGCATGTAGAGGAAAAACTCATTGTGAGTAGTCAACATGTATTCACCAAGGGGATATCATGCTTGACCAATCTGATAGCCTTCTATGATGGCATGACTGACAGGATGCATGAGGGGGGACGTTGACTTCAGCAGAGCTCTTGACACTGTCTCCCATAACTTCCTCATGGGTGAGCTTAGGAAGTGTGGGTTAGATAAAGTGGTCAGTGAGGTGGATCGAGAACTGGCTGAATGGCAGAGCTCAGAGAGTTGTCATCAGAAATGCAGAGTCCACTTTGAGGTCTGTAACTAGGGGTATTCCCCAGGGGTCAGTAATGACTCCAGTCTTGTTCAATATATTCATCAGTGACCTGGACGAGGGCACAGAGTGTACCCTCAACTAGTTTGCTGATGACACACAACTGGGAAGAGTGGCTGACACACCAGAAGGCTGTGCTGCCATTCAGTGAGACCTGGACAGGATAGAGAGTTGGGCTGAGAGGAACATAATGAAATTCAATAAAAGCAAATGTAGGGTATTGCACCTGTGGAGGAAAAACCCCATGTACCAATACAAGTTAGGGGCTGACCTGCTGGAAAGCAGCTCTGTGGAAAGGGACCTGGGAGTGCTGGTGGACAACAGGATGACCATGTGCCAGCAATGTGCCCTTGTGGCCAAGAAGGCCAATGTCATCCTGGGGTCCATTAAGAAAAGCATGGCCAGCAGGTTGAGTGAGGTTTTCCTCCCCCTCTACTCTGTCTTGGTGAGGCCACATCTGGAGTACTGTGTCCAGTTCTGGCTCCCCAGTTCGAGAAAGACAGGGAACCGCTAGAGTCTAGTGGCGGGCTATGAAGATGATCAAGGAAATGGGGGAAAGGCTGAGAGACCTCGGTCTGTTTAGCCTGGAGAAGAGAAGACTGAGAGGGGATCTCGACAATAGTTAAAAGTATCTAAAGAGTGGATGTCAAAAAGATGGGGCCAGACTCTTTTCAGTGGTGCCCAGCAACCAGACAAGAGGCAATGGGCACAAACTGGAACACAGGAAATTCCATCTCAACATAAGAAAAAAATTTCTTTGAGGGTGACAGAGCACTGGAACAGGCTGCCCGTAGAGGTTGTGGACTCTCCTTGTCTGGAGATATTCAAAAGCCACCTGGATGTGTTCTTGTGCAAGCTGCTGTAGGTGAATCTGCTTTGGCAGGGGGTTTGGACTAGATAACCTCAGAAGGTCTTTTCCAACCCCTACCATTCTATGATTCTGTGATTCTGTGATTCTGTGATTCTGTGATTCAGTGAAGCAAAGAGATAATTCATTACTGTCACCTGAGCTATGATCAATAACTGATGACTTTCATGAATGTTAAATATCCGCTCTTGCTAATATATCAGAATATAATAACAAAATGAATTTAATACTCACTATGTTAATGTTGTTACAAAGCTATGGAAGAAAATCTGCAGAAAGTATATATTATGCAGATTCAGTTCAGAATGCTTCTGAGCTTCCCAACCTTCTGGATACACAGAGAGCAAACCAGATGGTAACTGCATTCACTTTGGTATTGGGTTACTACCTCAAAAAGTGCCAACTGTTGCGTGCTATCTGTTGACCTTATTAACTTTCAAAATGAGGAAATAAAAAAATCGTGGTTAGAACCATGACTTGAGTGGCGCTACAAGTTTCAAACTTAAATTCAGACTGATGAAATATCCTGACTGTCTCTGTTCCATGTTCCAGACATTTAGTCGTTCACTGATAAGCATTTTGGAGAGGCTGAGTAAACCTCCTTGGTTTTATGCATCAGTGTGAAAGAAATGTTTTCAAGGCATACAAAGGAGAAGAGACAAATGTGAAAATGATGCAAGTGTGCTGACATCATTCGTCTTAGTGTCTCTGCATTTGGATAGTCCTGTGTTGGCTCACATTGTCTTAAAGTGAATAATAATGCACAAAGGTATGATGTAATTAAAGGCCTAGATGAATTGCTGAATTTTTGTTCTGCTCCCAGTATGAGGCTAGTAATTCAAACAACACTAATTTCATTTACGAAAGCGTATTTTAAACTCAAGTCTTAAGACATTTCAGGGTAGATTCACATATAGCAATAGAAATAAAATAGCCTTTAAATTCTGTTTTTCTTTCTCCACAGACAGGATGGAAAATACACCCAGAATTATTTTCCTGTTAACAGGATTAAAAATAAATGGCTTTTAGAGATTGAAATTTTCCATTCCTGCTGTCTACTTTTCACTTATGCCACTCAGCATAGATGGACTACAGCTCCTGTAAGGAAGATTCCAAGGAAGAGTTACCATTGCACTAACATATCTACTGTAAGAAAGTTTTAATAAACTGTTCTTTTTCTTAGAAGAGCAAACATTTCATATTACATGTTTTACAGGAAAATATTTGCTTGTCTTTTTGTCTGCTTATCAACACACAGTGTGAGCTTTTGAATATTAATGAAAGCTTAAGAGATAAGAAAAATAGAGTACTAGCCAGGAATAAGGTATGCCAACAAAATTACCAAAGCTAAAGGATGTAGAAAATATGCTACGCAAAAAAAAAAAAAGGAAATTTGTTTCTCCAAAAACAGCTTCTGAGAGGGAAATCAGTTGTGATATGGTGAACACACAGTAAATGATAAAACACAGTGCATCATATTCAGATATTTATCATTTAAGTGAATCTGTGGGGAAAAAAGCTAGAATTAAAGTAAAAGAAATAGAAATTATAAACCTTATTCTTGATGGTTAAAAGCCATTCATAATTTTGAATTAAAAATCTATTACTTATATTCTTGAAATATGTATACTTCTCAGTTTTAGGTTCTTTTAGGTTACCTTACAAGACCAAATGCTCTGTTTGCCTGTATCTCACATTGTACCCACTCATTTACTTAAATTTTGACAGAAATGACTTTTTTAAAAAGAAAGATGACTTTTTAAAAAAGAAACATAACTTTCACCTTTTGAAAACAATTGAGACATTTGTTAATCCTACTGAGGAAAAGACATAGTTTTCTATGATGAGGAGTAGTCATCGTCAACACACCATCTTCCATACATTTAGTGGTGAGATACTACCTGGTTTTATTTTAGAAATGTATGCTAGGAATTGGTGAAACAGTATTCTAAAAATCTGGCTGCAGTTTGGCAATCCACTAAGTTGAAATAAATTGTGTTCAACAAAATGCATATTGTTACAGGTAAGCACTACTGTTCCCCATGAAGCAGTAAGTGAATCAGGATGTCCCAGGCTACAAACTGAGAAATTCCTACCTACTTAGGAGTTTGACTCTTTTTAATTTTTTTTTCTCCTCTGAGCACATGATATAATGGAGAACGTGATAGAAAATATACAGAAATATGGCTTGTTTGTGCAGCTGAATTGTCTGGAACAATTCAGGCCTCACTTGCAAACCTGATTGTTCTTTAATGAAATTTCTGATATCGAATGTGGTTCAACTAATTGAAGAAGATACATTATTATTCTGTATTTCATATATATTCAAGTTGTTCTTGAGCCACCAACTGGAAATACTGTTGTGCTAAAAGGCAGTATCAGTCCCAATAAACTAGGTATTTTCACAATAAAATCCTAGTGCATGCAAAAAGCATGCTTTCTGCCATTTAATTGAGTTTAAATTTCCTGAATTAAATGATGGAAATGATAGAAAACATGGGTGTTTTACTTCGTTTTTATTAGACCATTAATGAGCAGTTTTCACCAAAATTAGAGAAGAAAAAATAATTATTATTTTTAAACGTATGAAGGGTCTAAAGCACAAGTCTTAAGAGGAGTGTCTGAGGGAACTGGGGTTGTTTAGTCTGGAGAAGAGGAGGCTCAGTGGAGACCTTATCATGTTCTACAGCTACCTGAAAGGAGGTTGTAGAGAGGTGAGGGTTGATCTCTTCTCCCATGTAGCAAGCAATAGCACAAGAGGAAATGGCCTCAGGTTACACCAGAGGAGGATTAGATTGGATATTAGGAAAAATTTCTTCACGGAAAGGGTTATCAAGCCTTGAAACACGCTGCCCAGGGAAGTGGTACAATCACCATCCCTGGAGGTATTTAAAAGACAGGTAGACATGGTGCTTAGGGACGTGGTTTAGTAGTGGTTTTGGCAGTGTTAGGTTGCTGGTTTGACTTGCTGTTCTCAAAGGTCCTTTCCAACCTAGACGATTCTATGATTCTACAAGCACAGTGAAAGCAGGCAGAAAGAGGTATTAGATTTGCTTAATCTACAACACCTACAACACCCACAGTCCTGCTCATAATGTGTCACCCACTGACTATTTCCATGCAGCATTGTTCTGTATTTAAGGTTCTGTGTGTCTTAATTGTCACTGTGATATCATGAAGCATTTTTCTGAGTAGGTGATTGAATGGGAAATAGCAACAAAAGCCCACAGAAAACCAAGCAGTGAAAAAAAGAAACCTATTTAATCTATTTTAAAAAAGTACTATTTCTCCCTTTGTTTAACAGATTTCTTGTCATTTCTTTCATGCAAACAGATGGCACTTAACTGCAGCTATCAGGTGTTACATTCAAAGCACGAATCTCAACCTCTTGATATGGGGTCCTTGCATAGATTCCACAGGCAAATAAATCACAAAATCTAAAGTTACCCCAAATTTTTAGCTTTGAGAAAAATGGCTATAAATTTCACAATTTAATAGATCAAAATGAAACTTCTGTTGTGAACTTCTTTCCCTATTGGCAAGAAATTTCTTCCGTGCAGCTTCCAACAGCTTCACAAAAACTCAATGTCTTTGTTACATAAATAATATACAAAAACACTTTTTATGTTATAAATACTGTGAGCGTAATAGTTCCTGTGCACAATCCCACTTTCTGAAAGTTTCTAGTATTTCATTAACTAAACCTTGAAGTTTATTCAGTGTATTTTTAACTCCATTTGAAGTTTAAAAGCACATGCACATATAATAATTTTTAAGAGTGAAAAAAGATTGTTCATGATTCCTTTATTGCATTTATTTTACTGTATTATTATTAATCCATTTACTTTAATGTTCATTGACTTAAGGAATTCTTGGTGGTTTTAAAATTATTTTTTCCCCTTCTTCTTTGATTAATGACTTCACTTCTGGATTATTTTTTTTATCTGTCTACCTGTGAAGCATTCAAAATAGCAATATAAAGTTAGGTGCTAGGTCGGATTTCTTGGAACATCTAGGTATATTAAGGAGAAGAGATGTGTGCACAGCAGTCGTGTCTCACATGCTCATGTTTAAACCAGTTGCTCGCAGATGTTAGAAAAAATGTCAAAGGCTGTCAGGATGTACCTCACTCATCTTGTTCTTCAAGATAACAACTGAAGATCAACAGAAAATACTGCACTCATTTTTCCTAAGTATTCTAGGATGAACCTCATAATGGTGTACTTTAAAAAAAGGTAAAATTTACTTTTAAAAGGTAGAATGTATTTTCAAAGGTAGAATTTCTCACAAAGCAGGAGCAAAAATCTATGTAAAGGTTGAAAGGCCTTGTGAAACAGGACAGTTCAAACAACACATGCCTTGCTAATTAACATACCCTTGAAGAAGAACAGAAGGCTGATAACAAGAGAACATCCCTCTGCAGGACATGCTGAAACTGTCTGAAAACCAGACAGCTGCTGGAAGAAGCATAAAGTCAACAAAGATATGCAGTAAGTGGGGGAAAGGTAAATTTGATATGAAAATTTCTAACATATTTAAGCATTCTTTCTCCTGGTTTTTTGGGGTGGTTTTTTGGTGTGTTTTTTTCTTGTTCATATTTGAGATCTTTTATCTTAATTAATTATATTAATTTATCAGTTTAGCAGGCTATGTCCAAGTAATAGGTATTTCAGGAAAGAGAATGTTTCAACTGAGGACTGCAGAAATTCTGGTTACATTTTTAGAATTCTCATTTTGTTGAATTAAAGGACTGTTAGGTTATGTGATAAAACTCCTCTATACATGCATCATGGAGCTCAGAGTCAATGGCATGAGACAGAACTCAAAGAGTAGCCTATGGGGCTGCTCCCGAGCTCATCACAAGGGCCATCAGCCCATCAAAGGCTCATCCAACTACACAAGCCCAGAGAGGGCAGGGACAAACAATGGAAGTGGGGACACAAAGCAAGGACTCCTGAGGAGCAAGCACCTTGTCCAGGCTCCTCCCAGGGCTGTCCTGGCAGAGCCATGAGCCCCAGGGTCTAGGTGGCACACCCACCACCATAAACCATGGGGAGCAACTCTCCTGATCACCTCTCAGACTATAGGGGTTGCTGCCAAAGGGTGGGACACACTCTGGGCTGCACTGTAAAAGGAGTTTGGGATGGCACAGGACTTCTTTTGGGATGTTTAGGGGAGGAAACAAAGGCAGGGAGAGGTGTAGGTGATTTAAGGAGGAACAAGAGTGAGGAAATAGAGGAGCAAAGGGCTAAAAAGAGGTGATCACATGTAGACAGCTGGTCAGTGCACTTGCCTGGCCATGCCCTGCACCTGACCAGCACGGTCTGTCCTGTCTCCTTCTTAAATTCCTTCCTGGGGAAGGTCTCTCCTTCATACACATGTGTGTGCAGGGCTGTCACTGCAGCAGCTGAGGTCAGAGCACGGGGTGAAGGGCCCCTGTGTCAGCAACTCGAGTGAGCATGGGTGTGTGAGTGTAGACAGTGAGTAGGTGGCATGGCCCAGTAACAAGAGAGTGAGCAAATCTCTAACAGCCAGCCCTAGGTGTGAAAGGCCCTGGGTTTCTGTAGTGGTGAGAGCAGAGTGGGTTGGTTCTAGGACCAGGGGGGACCTGTCCAGCTCAGGAGGTGTGGGACAGTGTGTACCAGCAGCTGGAGAATGGATGCAGCCTGGGAAGGTCCTACATGCAAGGGCCAGCAATTGGGGAGACTGGGATCCAGGGCCAGCTGCTGGGCAGGCTGAGTGCTTGAGCCTAACTGCTGGAGGCCTCCACCTTGCTCATGTGTGTATATTCAGTCCCACTGGTGCACTTTCCATTTGGTGACTAGCCAATGGTTTTCTGTGATGGTCTGCTCCACCATCAACCTGACCTTTATCTCCCGTAACCCTGCCCAAGCAATAACCACCTGTGGTGGTCACAATGGGTGCGTCTAGTCGTGATGGTTATATGTGGTTTCAGGGGAGACAGATAACATCACAATAGCCAAAGGCTAACTTGAGCAATGCCACCACCTAAACACAATATTTGTTCTGTGGTCAATATGCAAATATGATTATAAATCAACCATCTGATCCCCACAAATAATGAGCAGCCCAAGAGCCCTTTGAGCAATCCTGCACAGCAGTGGGCTGCATGCCAGGATCTCTCCTTGAGTAGGGATGCCTCTCAAGGCTTCTTCTCAAGATTCAGAGATTCCTTGCAGCAAATGGATCCTCGGTACATGACTAATAGCACACTAAACTTTGAAATCTTAGGTAAATGATATAAAGCATTGATTGTGCATATATAATCCTTTAGACATAAATCATTGATCAAGTTTGGGACTAGGATTGGATCCAGCCACACCTATACTCTTCTCTGAGGAGTTTAGAAAGAAAGTGGATTCTTTCTGATCCTTGCCTCAACAGGATAGCCTCCCTGAAAGTTCTGTCTACCCCATCCTCTATGCAATAAATAAACAAATGTGCCTTGTTGAGGAATCATGCTAAACCATTGTCACACTTACCATCAAACTTTGTTAAGGGAAAGTAAGCATTAAAGCAAATTTTGTCCGTTTGAATCAAGACATATTAAGAGAATATACATTATTCATACTGCAATTTATCAGCATGTAGAATGAACACACCCAACAGTAGCACATTAGTTTTCTACTTAACTGTATTTGCATTTATTTACTGAATGTTTTCTTCAATTAGGAATTCTTTGTGTTGGTCACTGTAGAAGTAGACAACAAAAATGTGGTCTATGCCCTAAGAACCACATAAAATGGACCATAACCAAGGCAGACTTTGACTCACTCTCTCCTCTTTATTTCTTGATCATTGCAGTTTATGTCTGTTCCCTGCAATGTCTTTCTATTCCTGAATAAAGTTGAAAAATGAATTTGTGCTTATGAAATCACAGAGTTAATTTCTGTCCATTTTTGGCCATGTTTACAGTGGTCAAATCTAATTGTCTAATTAATTAGACCAGTGAAAATACAGTTTCATTCTTATAAATTGCTCTTTGACTATGTAGCTGGTCTTGCCATTTTTTTTATAGTAACACCAAAACACCATACATAGTCACACACGTGCAAATGTATCGTAAGAAAAGACAAAGAAAATGCCATCTTATACAAATGCACACATTTGAGAAGAGACAGCATGTGTGTTTTCAAGTGGGACAATCTGTGCACTTGTAATCGATCTGTACTAATCCATTTAAAATGAGGTGTACTGATCTACAAGGAAAATCAGAATATATATGATTTTCAAATCAGCTTTCCAGTAAACATGCTAATAATTTTTCTATTCTGCAGTTTTTCTTCTGAGTCAAGAAAAAGCAAGGCTGGAAAGGGTCTCAAGATGTTACCAAGCTCATTCCTTTCCTCTAAACTGGGATCATTAATACATATGTGATTTAGGACAGGTTCTTTTAATATCTCTAGTAACGGAGAGTCCACAGTTATTAAATAACTTATTTCCTTGGTAGTGACCATCTCTAGTAAATAGTTGTGGGCATTTTTTTCTTCGTGTCTCATCTGTATTTTTCTCATGCTAGATTGCTTTTTGTTCTGACTATGTAGATACAGAAAAATGAATTTTCCTTTGACTGTCAACCATAGCTGAGGACTGGTAAAAATCATGTCAGCCACTGCCTTAAATTTCCCATTTTCTTCAGTCATTTGTCTTGAGTCAGGGTTTCCAGATCTCTGATCATTATTGTTGTCCTCTGCTGTATTTTCTCAGGATATTCTACGGTCATTCAGCTGTGGCTTTATGCTGGCTGAGTGAAGGACTGTTTCATGTGGACTTAGTATTCATCTTTATATTTCCTGCATCATGCCTGCCTATCCACTACAATGACATTATTGTCTCCTGTTCTGTTTGTGATTGATTTATTTTAACTTTGACTGACAATAAACCCATAAAGCCATTAAGAAGACCTTAGGAAAGGAAGCCCAAAGAAACCTATATAAATCTGTTCCATGTCCAGCCTTTTTATTTTATTTTTTGAGCAAGGACACATAATGAAGTCATCCAAATATTCTTACTAATCAAAGATCCCTTCCTAAAGAACTGGTTTCAATTAGCTGCTCCCCTTTCTGCACTCATGACATCAAATATTTCTGTTTAAGTAAGGCAAATCTGAATAGTAAATCAAGGCTTGTCTTCTGGTTTGAGCTTAAAGCATTTCTCATACTCTTTGTTTTTCTTCACTGACTGATGCAACTTGGATGTGTTCAAAACTGAAGTAAAAACAACTATTTTTTTTAAGCAGAGTGTCAAATGTTTCTTTATGAATTAACCACTAATAGAACTTTTCTGTGTTCCATTTGCCACAAATCTTAGCAAAACACTCGCCACAAGTCTTGGCCTGCCCTGCCTTCTATCAACATTATTATGTTAACCAATGACTGACCAAACTTTGAAAAAAGTTGCAGAGGCTTGTTGAGTGTAATGTACTGGAGGTGTTATTCCTGTAAATACCTTAGAAGCCCTTTATAAGAGTCTCTCTGTCTTCTGTTACTAGAAACTGACAAAGTAGTGATTCACTATCCATTACTAGCTCTTGTTGGCTGTTCATTGGCTCTTCAAAGCCAATGAACAAGGGTACTTGGAATCCAACTGTGCTGGTGTAATTTTGTGATACTGTTAATACTGTTCTGAGACCAAGAAACAGTTTCAAGACAGTCCAGTGTTACAAAGTAGACTTTGGGGACTCTGTCCTGGTTTGAGATAAAACAGAACCAATTTTCCATTCAGTAAGTTTAATTTTCACCTAAGCCTCTTCTAACTAACTGAAATCTCTGAAATTAACAGTGTATTTTTAAGACTGTTGTCCACTTCCAGAGTGGTAAGATCTGATTGCTTATAATTTATACCAAGGAATAGTATGCAGAGACCCTTCTGCTTATACTTATTGCTATAACAACCAAGGTCACTTAACTTTGTTACTTGCCCCATTAGAGGGTTGGAAGCGGAAAAGCATAGCAGTGTTGCATCTATGGGGAGGAGTGGACAGGACAGGTGACCCAAAACTGACCAATGGGGTCATGCATGCATGCATGCAATGGGGTCTATGCCATCTGCATCATGCTCAGTATAAAAGCTGAGGGATCAAAGGGTCAGATCTCTTTCTCCTATGGCTGGCATCGAAGGAGGACTCGATATGTTCGTTTGTCTTTGATCCCAGTATGTTCATTCCTGAATCCAGACCCGCAATCCAGTTCCTGTCCATCACTGGGTCCAGTCTGGGACTTCCCCTGTGCCTGTCAGTGACATGAGCATCATCCCGGGAGCTTGATACGGTTTTGTATATATTTTATATATTTCATTATTTTATTTTTAATATTTTATTTCTATTTTCATTAAAGTAGCTTAGTGAGTTTCTTTAAACTCATAAGTCTCTTTTCTGTCCCATCCTTCTCTCCCTGAAGGGTAGACAACTAAAAGAGAGCATCTGTCATTTGTTTTGGTGGCCAGTCCAGCCCAAGCCATGACAGGCTGTTAGAATTTCTGTGGAGAAGGAAATTTCTCAATTATCAGACACATAATCCATTCATGGATATGAGTCACTGGCAGTAAGATCTGGTGTCTTTTCATTCTGTTGTTAAAGGTTTCTGACACTGAAGAAGCATCTAAGAGCTTTGAATGTCTTCTTGTACTCTCTAAAAGTAAATGTCATATTTACCTGAATTTCCCACCATTATGGATTATATGTGAGTGTTTGTGGTTTCAAAAAGGAATTGTATTCCTCTCAAAATATTATTTCCATTTATTCAAAAAGAAAAATAATCTAGCTATTTCACTAACAGCTTTCATAGATAATTGCTGCACGTGAGTGAATCCTGATGAGTCAAGGATCTTTCTCTCCTGTATCTGTTGCTATTAGAATGGTTAATACTTTAGTAGTATCATTATGCACTGTTTTTCTAATAGCTGTCTGTTAAACATTGGCAACATAAAACTAGAAAATTATCATTAATGATTCTTAAAGTCCTAAGAATAAATTAATCAGTTAGTTCTAATTGACTTTTAAATGTTATATTTATGCCTATGATATCAAACAGGCAAAGAAACGTTAAATTGGAAAACAAGAGTCAGCTCTATTTAATCCTAGGTTACCTACATGATTATTGTTAGATAGTTAGCTAGTCAGTCAGTTATTTTTCTTTTCACAGCCTACTTCCAACCTTGTCATTGTTATTTGTCTGTTATAGGTTAGGTTTTAGATATGTGTTTATATGGTGTTTTTAAATTCTGACAGAAAATGCATTAATGTAAGAACTACCATATAAACTGTACATTTTTCAGGTATCTTAGGTTTAGCATTGTCTGTAATTTCAGTGTTTTGGCTTTACTTGAGAAATATGTTTTTATTCTCTTTGTTGTCTTTTTTATTCTGATGAAGACCTACATAGAGATGAGAATAAGGAATTAACTGCTGCACTGTTTCTACTTTTTTACTGAGATGAATGGATGATGAAGTCCCAGATTCTTGTTCATCCCATTCAGATTTTTAATCAAGTTCTGCAGCGAGAACTTGATGTTATCTTCTAAAGAACTCTTTCTAGGCCATGTGTTATTCAGTGACGATTAAAGACTGGGAAGAGCTTTACTCCACTTCTATGTTTGCTGCTAGGACTTAAAAGAGGGTTACTTGATTACCCCCATGTTAGTAATATATGAGACACATTGTTTCTGAAGCAGATGATTTTTTTTTTTACCACACTCTACCTTAATCTATGCAGAATTACAGAGCTCTCCTTAGGTAAATATACATGCCAAAGTATTGACAAGGCACTGCACAGCAAAATATTTCTAGACACTCAAAGACATGATAAAATGTGCATTAAATTAACTTCCAATTGCCTAGAATAGAAATGTCACAGTACAATAGTCCCAATTTAATGTACTTTTACATGTACAGTACAGAGAAAACACTCCAGTATCTTGATAGATAGAACTATTTCATGCCATGCCCAGGAGTGCATGACTCACTGATCTTAGTTCTTTTGCATCAATCGGTGTGCTTGTTTGAAGTGAACAGTACAATTGAAAGGGTGCTCCGTTAACTGAAATCCCACTGCTTTTCCTTTATGTCTCATCCTTGCTGGGGCAAAAATATCTGACCTGACAGAGAAGAAAATGTACAGTTAAACTGTTTGGTATTGTACACTGCACAGAACCAGATGCATCTCTCTGTTCATGATGCTGAGAAATGCAGTGTGAAGAAAAAATGCTTAATCTGAAGAATAATTACTTTGTAGGTCTTTATATTTCCTAAACAGTCATTCATAATGAATGTGAATAATATTACATTCTTCTATTCTGTATAGCCTAAAACAGAAGCCAGTACCTGCCTGTTTTACATAAAATAGATACTAGCTTACATTAATGGTGCTTCACCCGTGTAGATCCACTTGTGTTATGATTTCAGGCACAGTCTTTGAATGCATTTGTGAAGTACTACTTGCTGTGTAACAATCCAAAGAAAACAAAAGACAGAAGTGTGACACTCTAATTTCTTATTTCCATGGTCCAAATAATAAATAAAAGTATAGAATGCATGTATGTGTTTAATAATATATGATTATTTTAAATAAGCAAAAGAGCAAACCAGGATATGTCTGTCACTCCCAGTTTCCTACTATCTTTGCTCCTTATTCTTATCCATCTCTTATCATCTGGAAAAAGAGATGTCTACTTGAAACTGAAATACATTATGTTTAATACTTTCAATATTCTCCCTTTCTTTCTCTTTCTTGCATATAGCGGTCTAGTAAGATTTCTCTAGTAGATGCAGTGTGCTTTAATACAGAATCATACAATCATAGAATGGTTTAGGTTGGAAGGGACCTTGAAGATCATCTAGTTCCAACCCACCCTGCCATGGGCAAGGATGCCTCCCACTAGACCTCATTGCTCAAAGCCTCATCCAACCTGGCCTTCGGCACTTCCAGGGATGGGGTTTTACAACTTTCCTGGGCAACCCATTCCAGTGCCTCATCGCCCTCAGAGTGAAAAATTTCTTACTTATATCTATTCTATATCTACCCTCTTCCAGTTTGAAGACACTACTTCTTGTCCTATCGCTACATGCCCTTGTAAAAAGTCCCTCTCCAGATTTCTTATAGGCCCCCTTTAAGTACTGGAAGACTGCTGTAAGGTCTCCCAGAGCCTTCTTTTCTCCAGGCTGAACAACCCCAACTCTTTCAGTCTGTCTTCATAGGATAGGTTCTCTGGCTCTATGGTGGTCTTCATGGCTGTCCTCTGGACCCACTCCAACAGTTCCATGTCCTTCTGATATTGGGCGACCCATAGCTGGACACAGGTGGGTTCCAGGTGGGTTCTCACAGGAGTGGAGGGGCAGAGTAACCTCCCTCAACCTGCTGGCCACACTTGTTTTGATGCAGCCCAGGATGCAGCTGGCTTTCTGGGTTGCAAGCGTACACTGCCAGCTCATGTTGAGCTTCTCATCCACCAACACTCCCAAGTCTCCATCCAGCCTGTATTTATGCATGGGGTTGATCTGACCCACGTGCAGCACCTTGCACTTGGTCTTGTTGAACTTCGTGAGGTTGGTACAGGCCCACCTCCCAATCCTGTCCAGGTCCTCCTCTTGGATGGCATCCATTCCCTCCATTGTGTTGACTGCACCACACAGCTTGGTGTCATTGACAAACTTGCTGAGGGTGCACTCAATCCCAAAATCCATGTCACCAACAAAGATGTTAAATAGTACCGGTCCCAGTACTAGCACAGTACTAGCAGTAAAGGCAGTGTTAGTGACAGTGAATTCGGATGGCAAAGTACAATGTCAGATGTCCAGTTACTCATGTGGGAGTTGGCATTATTATACTTCTCCAGCCTGGAGTTTATAACACTGGGGTAATCATTCTATATTTGTAAATGTACTACGGAATTTTCAGACTGAGTGTTGTAAAATGTCAATGAGATTAATTTAGGATCTGTCACTTCCTACAGGGACAGAAATATCTGTTTAAAAAGTGATAATATAGGACAAAACCCCCAAGTCTACTTTCAGATTTTCCTTTTTTTGTACTATTGCAAAAGAAAAAAAAATAAAAAAAACGCAAGCAGCCAGAATATCTGTTCAATTCATTTATCAATAATGATGTAAAACATAAATGCATACACATGCATAAACTTGGTAAAGTGAAACAGCAGTGTATTAGAAGTAAAAGCATGTGCTTCAAAATACGCAAATCTTGCCTCTTACATTGGACCATTCTTAAGAGGGCACTAGATAGAAGATTTATTTAAAGCTGAACTTTCATTTCAGAACAAACTGCCAAAGTACATCTGAGCACTATGCCTTTCAGTGTCCAAAGAGGAACCCTAGAAGGTCTGAAATAGTAATTCACTGATATAAATATGATGTTTAATCTGCTTCTTGGATTGCCCTCTGAACAGAAGAATAGACGTTACTGTGGACAATAGAGGTGGCAAAGATTGAGTGATACCAATTTTCTTAATGCAAAGAAGAATGAAACATCAGTGACTTGTTTCAGAAGTCTTCCACAATGCTGTCTGATTGGACAAAAATGTGACAAATGAGGTTCAGCTCTGACAGGTGCTGATAAGGTATTTGTTGAAAAACAGCTCTGCCTGCACAAGTGGTAGGTTCTAAACTAATATTACCACTAAAAAATGCTCTTGAAGTCATTGTGAATAATTCTATGAAAATGTCAGCTTTGGGGCTTACTGATGGTTCAGAAAGCAGTATTATGTTAAAAATTAGGAAAAGAATATAGAACAAGACAGAAGATATCAATGTACCACTTTGTAAAACCACAGGGGCATAAAAGAACTAAAAATAGTGAATGTAGAAGAGGAAGAAATATAACTGCAAATATAAAATTTAATCTATTTCATTCTGCAAATGTATACTGTAAATAAACAGATTCTTCTGTTCAGAAAAGATATCAAGAAGACTATGATGAAGACATTAAAAAAATCTCAGATCTCAAAAGGTGAATAGGGATCCGTTTTTCGGTATTTCTTATAAAGTAAGAAATAGGAAGTATCCAATGGAATTACAGCATACAAGTTCTAGAGCCAATAAAAATGAAATAATATTTGAATGCATTTTGGATTTCATTAACATAGGTGCCTTGGATACCAACAATATACCTAAGTCAATATAATGATTAGAGAAATTCATAAAGGAAAGGTTCACTGAAGATTATTTAACACAAAAATATGGATATGATTCTGCATACCCTTTATCCTTTGTCCTTTATCCAGCAATTACAGGAAAAGGAGAAAAACATCCCAGGAAAGATTAGTTTGCTTTATTTTTCCTTTTTCTTTCCTCCAGTATAAGCCACTGTAGGACACAGTGACATAAATTTTTCCAAAATCTTGCTTACATAAATTGAACCTAGATTTTTGAAATGAGGAGAGCTAAAAAACCATGCATATAGTCCTTTCTGATTGCTGTTTTTATCCTTTCTGAAACAGTAATGAGTGTATCACAGGAAAGAAAAGTATGTTCACAAATGTGAAGTAATAGATAGGCATAATGCTTTAAAAAAATGCTATTATGTTGAATGTTATGATGATAGTGATGCTAAACTGCTCAAACTTTCCTGCAAGAAAACACCGTAATAGCTGTTAGTCAGTGAGTATGAGGAGACATTTATCATAGATATTTTGTGGCTACCTCATTTGGAATGTTGCTCTACTGATTATATCAGTATTTTGGTGTTGATTCAGTCTTTAGTTACTAGAGCTACAATAAATAATCTAACTTTTGTAATTGGACAATCCTTTTGGCTGCACCACCTGCCCCTTTGTTGCCGCCACCAGCAGGATGCAGCTGGCTGTAGTGTTGTATTCCCAGCATTCCCAGTCATTCCTGGAAGCTGCAATGTGACTATCCCCCAGGCTCTTTGTGCCTTTGTCAATTAGACTGTGACTAGTGTCCATTTTAACGGCAATGTTTAAATTCCTTTTTGTTGATAACATTATGGTAAAATGTTTTTCAAATCCTGTTCCAGGGCACTAATTTTTAATACTTTTTTTTTTTTAGTGAAAAGCTTTCCAAGCCTCATGAAAACTAGTGAATTATTTGCTATATTCTTCCATTTAAAAAAAAAAAAAGAGGTTTTTTGTACTCCAAATAACAGTTATATTACTATCTCTAGTCACTTTTTTCCTTGCAATTCTCTACCACTCCCCCTGCTTCAACAGGGCAGGGAGAGAAAATAGGATGAAAAAACTCATGGATTGAGATGAAGACAAGGAGATCGCTTACCAATTACTGTCATGGGCAAAACAGGCTCAACTGGGATAAAATTAATTTAAACCATTGACACATAATAGGTTTGGATATTGAGAAACAAAGGCAAATTAAACCAAATTTTCCTCTCCTCCCTTTTGCCCAGCCTCAACTTCACTCCTTCATTCCCAGCTCTTCTATATACCTCCCTGCTCTGAGCAGTACAGAGGGATGGAGAATGGGGGTTGTGGTCAGTCCATAACAGTTCTTCTCTGCCAACCCTTCCTCCTCACATTTTTCCCCTGCTCTGGCATGAGTCCTTCCCAGGGGCTGCAGATTCCTTCAGGATAAGCCTGCTCATGTGTGGAGTCTCTACAGGCTGCAGTTTCCTTTAGGGCTTATCCACCTGCTCTGGTGTGGGGTCCTGCATGGACAGTGGTGTGGATATCAGGTCCAACATGGTCTTCTCCATCAGCTTCACCTTCTCCAAGGGAATCTCTCCTCTGGTGCCTGGAGCATCTCCCCCTGCTCCTCTTCCTCTGGCCTTGGTGTCTGCAGAGATGTTTCTCACACTTTTTTTTTTTTTTTTTTTT
>VZSF01007970.1:152151-210180 GCA_013398295.1 Chionis minor | reverse complement strand
AGGTCCAGCGAAGGGCCACTAAGATGATGAGAGGGATGGAGCACCTCTCCTATGAGGACAGGCTGAGAGAGCTGGGGCTGTTCAGCCTGGAGAAGAGAAGGCTCCGGGGAGACCTGAGAGCAGCCTTTCAGTATCTGAAGGGAGCCTACAGGAGAGCTGGAGAGGGACTCTTGGTCAGGAAGTCTAGTGATAGGACAAGGGGTAATGGTTTTAAATTGGAAGAGGGGAGATTTAGATGAGATATTAGGAAGAAGTTCTTTACTGTGAGGGTGGTGAGGCACTGGAACAGGTTGCCCAGGGAAGTTGTGGAGGCCCCATCCCTGGAAGTGTTTAAGGCCAGGCTGGATGGGGCTTTGAGCAACCTGCTCTAGTGAGAGGTGTCCCTGCCCATGGCAGGGGCGTTGGAACTTGATGATCTTTAAGGTCCCTTCCAACTCTAACCATTCCATGATTCTATGATTCTATGATTCTAAAACATACAGCTGTCAGTCTCTTGGGATCTGAGACATCTTAAACACAACCATTTGAACTATCCATTTATATCCTCTCTAACGTACCTGAATAATGAATTTCTAGAAGTATCTTATGGACTAGATACATAACTTATAATATACTTTATTTCTTCTTTCTGTGTTTATGATTTTGCATGAAAAAAATTACGAAAAGGAATATGAATTTCATACATTTTCTTTGTAGCTCAGTAAATATGACTTTTGGTATTACTAGTAAGTCACCAATCTTTGTACTAATCTGAGAGTCTCAGGATTTTTTAGGCATACCTTGATGTCTTCTGGGTTTTGCTTGCTTTAATAATTTTCTAGTGATAAAGTGCTTATTACCTAACACATTTTGTCTCTATGAATATATGAATATATAAGTATTCTGACAAAATCATGGAGTCACTGCATTGACTATCACTGCATTGATACCAGCCGAGCCTGGAGTAGGCCAAAGTCTAACTTTCAAACTTCATCTGGGTAACAGGAAAGCAGACTGGGAGAAGAAAGCAGACTGGGATAAAGACTTGCACCCAAACAACTCCAAGCCCACTCAAGACTGAAAAGTAAAGGAAGCCTACCATGAATATCCTCGCAGCAAAGACCTCAGGATGCTGATGGCTTTTCACAACCTATCTCCATTCATTCTGCTAGAGGATGGCTGAAAACTTAAATCACAGAGGGACAGTCAATTTAATTTAACTGTTAAAACATTTACTTGAATAACCAATAAATTCTTAGATTTATATCTAGGATTGTTTTCTCTTTTGCCAATAGTCATTTTTCAAGTATAATGTTTTCATTTCTAAATTATATTTTTTTCATGTGCATAGTGGACGAAAGGGCCATTACAGAAGATTTGTAAAAAGTAAGTGTCACAGACGGAGTCATGCAATTCACTCTCAAGAGAGAAGCAACAATATGTTTTATTGATATAAACAAAGTTCAATGGTAAATACAACATTGGTTTAACAAGATTTAATGACAAAATACAGTTCTTATTATTTACAGCATAGAGGACAGGGTCCAAAAAAACTACCAGGGAGACCCTCCAGTTGAGTCATGAGATTCAGACAGGATCCCCTTACTTTCTAAACTCCTCAGAGAGGAGTCTAGCTGTGGCTGGATCCAATCCTAGTCCCAGACTTGGTCAATGGTTTATGTCTAAAGGATTATATATGCACAATCAATCTTTTATATCACTTAGCTAAGATTTCAAAGTTTAGCGTGCTGTTAATCACTTAAGGAGAATCTGTTGCGACAAGGAATCTCTGAAACTCATGTACCAAGTGTACCTTGCCATTGAATCTTGTTAAACCACTGTTGCATTTACCATTGAACTTGCTTAACTCACTATTTTTATCGACAAAGTATATTGTTGCTTGTCTCTTATGAGTGAAGTGCATGACTCCACTCATGACAGTAAGTCCTCAAAATGGGACAAACATATCAAAATGTTAATTATAAAGGCTTGGCAGTGACCCAAACTGTCACAGTATTGTAATAAACTTTTACATTTTGATGATGAGCAAAATATGCAGAATTTTATATCACTGTTAATTTCATATGTAGAAGAAGAAGCATGGACATGGTATTAAGGGCACAGGGGCTTCCTGTGGATATCATTGGATCATCAAATTCCATCATAAATCAGTGCGCTGACATTCCTTTCCTCCTCCTCAGATCAATTAGGATTTATGATCTTTTATATCACTTTTTTTATCATCTCTCATCTTCAGCACTGGTGTTGTCTATATTGCTTTCTCCTTTGTGCTGAAGCAGTCAAACTGCATTATACTGATGAGTCAGAATAATCAATTAAACCTTAGGCAAATCTTTCTATATTATTACTTTAGGTACCAAACCTGCAGACTGTAATGCCAGTGCTATTCTGTCAGCAATTTAGTGATTGTGCTGCAGGCAAGAGATATTTTAGTTTCTGAAGCAAACGCAGTACAATTAAACTACCAGAAACAGTACCTTTCATTTTTTCCAGTGAGTTGCTTTCATTCCTCAGCTTGTTTCATTTCTACTCCTCTAAGTCAATGTTCAGTGCAAGCAATCACAGACAGCCACCGTTTGCATACACCAGGACTTCTGCACTATTTTTCCTGGAGTGACTTTTTATGTGTGCTTTGATGTAATAATGCAAAAGTGTCATTGATATTCACTTGAGTCACTTCACGCTAACCTGTACTAACTTGTGGGATTTTGTTTTCTTCAAATTTTCTCCCCTGCAGAAGTCATTCAGAGAATCAACTGTCCTACCTGACACACTGTGATCTGCAAAGGCTGTCCTATTTTCTGTGTCTGGAATATCTGACCTAAAAGATATTGCTGTGAATTGCACTACAGTCGCTTCATTGAAACAGGACCTCCAAGCTAGCCTCTTAAAATACTGAAACAGTGTGCTCTCTGCCATAAAGCATTTTCTTTTATTCTTGCTTTTATCCTGTCCTCCTTATACTCTTTTTTTAACCCCCCACTGTCCTTTAATGGCAGCAATATAAGCTTAGACTCCTCCTAGTAACTCCCAGAGAGGTACTGGATGCAGCAGTAACAGATCTGTTTTATAAGAGTTTGTGAATAGCATAGAAAAGGTTATTTGGTAGTTTATTATATAATTGGATTGGTTTAATCTAATAGGGGCTTTATGGAAAACCAAGTGAGAAAAGAACAGAAGGACTACAAATAACATACCATCTGCAGACTCTTCAGGGTTATTAGCAAAAGACAATATCATCAGGAAAAGCCTGGATCACAAAAGAGCAAAAAACAATTACAACTCAAGTAGAGACTTGCTTGATGATCCCAAGGCTTCCTTGACTATCTTCTTTACTTACAAGCCTTAAGTAAAATGATCACATACTTTAGAACTCTGTCTCTCAAAATGTGGTGTCCTTGCTGCTAAATGGTACGTTTATTGGTTTCCTGTATATTCCACTGGCAATAAACATCCAGAGGAAAGAATTTTAGTTGTTAGCTCTGTTCAAAATGAATTTATATTTACTTGCTTATCTAGGCCTGGTCTAAATGTAAGAATATTCACAATGTTGTTTCTCCTTGATAAATAAGGGATCAATGCCTGATTGCTGGATCAAGAGTGCTATGGAAATAAAAGGTCCACATTTGATTTTAGTCTTTAGTCATAACCTTGCAGAAATCTAGATTTTCAGGCTAAGAACCAGTTAAGTCAATTTCTGCACATGTACAGGAATGTACAGTGAACAAAATCAGTTCAAGGATTGCTAAACCAATTTTCTCTTTGTTAATAAGAAATGCATTGAAGATATAATAGACATGAACAAATGTAGTTTCAAGGGCTTCTGCCTTTTTCATTAACAGTCTTTAAATCATCGTTATTTTTTTCTTCATTTAACAATATCTGCCTATGCTCTGATTTACAATGCATCAATCAATTACAATTAATTACGCCTTTTAGGAAAAATATCAATAGCCAGTTTAGCAATAAATGTTTTATAACATTCATTGGCTGCATTTGCTGACAAAAAAAAAAAAGTAGAATGAGTACTACATTGCATCATATGGACCACCAAAATCAAGGCATTCAAATTTTTGTATACATTATGGTTTTAAGACTTAACAGATTGTAAGGGACTGCATTGGTGACAGCCATCAACGGAAACCACCAATAGATGTCTGTCTCAAACATTGCAACATTGCTATGCCAGGAAAACCACCACCAGACAGATGGAGCAATGTGGAGCTAAACTTGACCAAACCCCTGCGCATGTGCCCAGACCCCGGGGTCAAGGAAATTGAGGGGCCTGGAGACCCCTGAGGACCTCCTAAAGCTCCTGGAGACCCCCTAGGGTTGTTATCGGGCATGCACACCACTGCTGGGTGGAAGGTGTGGTCAAGCAGGACAGCTCGTGATAAAAGAATGGAACCAACCAGATTCAGACGGAATATTCTGCCGCTGGACCTTGAAACAAATTGGACTGTCAGGACACTGCAGCTCCGGTGTGGTAGCTATTGCTGTGAATTCCTTTGCTCTTTCCTCTTTCTTTCTTTCTTTCTTTCTTGCTTTCTTGCTTTCTTGCTTTCTTCCTTTCTTCCTTTCTTCCTCTCTTCCTCTCTTTCCTATCTTTCTTTCCTTTCTCTCTTTCTTTCTTTCCTTTCTCTCTTTGTCTCTTGCTTACTCCTTTGCATTTGCAAACTTGTTGTGAGGAAAATAAAGTTCCTTGGCACTTGACTCTGTTTTGAGTCTTAGTTCTGTTCCTGAGAGGATGAGCAAAACCTCGCTCTGGTCTTTGACCGATGTGTGGCACAAATCAACTGACATTAATGAAACCTGAAAGAGTCTGAGTTTCAGCAAATTTTGGATTGTTCCCATGGTGCTCATGACCATTTTACCTATAACAATAAGTTACAGAACACTATTGGTGAAATGTGTTCCTCTCTAAATATGTTTTGCCACAACTATATAGTGACTCAATCTGGGAGGACAGCTTAAGCATGTATCAGATGAGGGTAACTGTTTCACTGGTAGTTGTAATTAAATAAATATAAAGAAAATGTACCAAATTTCTAAAATGACACAGACCAATCTTTTATAGAAAACTAACTGAATGTCCTATTGTGTTTATTTAACCTTTGAAAAAAGAGAATTAAACTCATTAAATGCAGAAATGCTCTTCACAAGATATCCAATTATATTATTAAAACTGAAAGCCTTTTTGTGTCATAGAATCATAGAATCACCTGGGTTGGAAAAGACCTTCAAGATCATCGAGTCTAACCATAAACCTACACTGCCAAAACCACCCCTAAACCATGTCCCTCAGCACCACGTCTACCTGTCTTTTAAATACCTCCCGGGACGGCGATTCCACCACCTCCCTGGGCAGCCTGTTCCAATGCTTGATAAACCTTTCGGTAAAGAAGTTTTTCCTAATATCCAACCTAAACGTGCAGTCTATGATAACTCAAATTGGAAGGACCTTTGCTGGTTGTCTGGCCCAAAGTACCGTTAAAAGCAGAAACAATTTAGGTCAGGTAGCTCAAGGCCTTTCCCATCAAGTTTAAGTGTTTCAAAGGACAACATTTTCAAAACTTCTCCAAGAAACCTGTTTGAATGCTTGATCAATCTTACTGTGAACTTTATACATATAGAATCATAGAATGGTTTAGGTTGGAAGTGACCTTGATGATCATCTAGTTCCAACCGCCCTGCCATGGGCAAGGACACCTCCTACTACACCAGATTGCTCAAAGCCTCATCCGACCTGACCTTGAACACTTCCAGTGATGGGGCCTCCACATCATATCTCTCTAATATGAATTTCCTGTATTCCAACCCGTGGCTGTTGTACTGTATGTGCCTCTTGTCCCACCACTGTGCATTCTCAAGAGGAATCAAGCTCCATCTTCTCTATACCATTACATTGCATAGCTGAAGAAACACTAAGATTTCTCTTAGTCTTATCCCAAGACCAAAGTCAGCTCCCTCAGCCTCTCCTCATATGTCATCTGCTGCAGGTAGTGAGGCTGATTCAGACTGTAATTTTTGCCTTTGAAAACTTCAAGTCATAAGCAATATCCCCTTGTCACCACAACTTTTCAAAGATGATAGCAAGAGGCCTAGCAATGGCATGAGTAAATACCTATAAAACAAGTTGGATTTGCATATATAATACATTTACACATTTTTGACATTCCTCATATCTCTCTGTACACTTGTCCCAAAAAGATTCATTAATCAAATCATGATTTCACTGATCTTGTAATAACTTCTGGCAAAACCAACTAACACTTAAATTAAAAAAAAAACCTCTTCATTTTTTGATCTCTTTGGATTTAAGGCTACTTAACATCCTTTTAGATGTCAGGATGGATTTTTGCTTCATAATAATCTGTAGAAATAATACCTTAATATGTTTAGATTTCTATACAATAAGATGTGACTGTACAAAATCATACAATCGATGGAACTGTCAATTTGGTAAATTAATTTTCAATAGCAGCAAAAATCTATTTTCATTGTGATGATCAAAAGGGGCAACCCAGCATAAGTCAAAGTGTCATGGTTTGGGCCACATTGGCCTCTGAGATGAATGAAGATAAATCAACCCCAACATTTTCCTCGATTTACCACATTATTATTATTGAGATTTGCAAGACTAGATCAATAAATTAAAAGTTAATTTAAATTTTTCACATTGATGAACTTTGTCCTTGTTTGAGCAACACAGGACTAATTTATCTTCTCATGCTTGGGAGAACTGTACTTTTTGAAGACTCTAGTGTCTGAATTCATGAAAATATTTATTTTATAGCCAGCTATGATGTGTGGATTTCAAGACCTCAGTGTTTTCAAGGGTGCCAGGTGCAAGGATGAGGAGGAGCAAGACCTGGGCACTTGACCTAAGCTGTCCAACAGGATTGTTTCATACCATGAACATCACATTCAGTATAAATTAGAAAGTTTGCTGCGTCCACTCTCCCTTGATGGCGGCTATCCAGAGGATTTCTTGTGCCAGTGCCAGACTCCTGAGGCCTTCCCTTCCTCCCAAAGCTGGAGCACTCACAGTGTTTGACATTTACTGTCCACTGCTGGGAGTGCACAACTTCCTACTGATATATTTGGCTGAGTATAATCCTTATATAGTGTATATCTGGGTATTGGGATCGATACGGGTCCTTTAGTGTTAATACTGTTAATTTTCTAGTTCTAGCCTATTGAATCTGTTTATCTTTCAACCCATGGTTTTCTTGTTTTCTTCCTGATTCCCCTTTCTGGGTGGGGAGGGGTCATTGGGTAGGAGAATAATTGTCTAAGCGACAATAAATTGTTATGAGTTTTCTCAAACCATAACAAATTTGTAGATCTTTACTCTCTGTGCAGTAGAACATATTACAGATTTCGTGAGGCATAATAGACCTGGCATACATGCAATGTACAGGCTATGTTCACAGATGAAAGAATTTATCTAGCATTTTATATTATTTCTTTTATCTAAATTTTTGATGAAATAAAAAATTGACTATCTCTTTGTCCCATGTGTGTCCTTGAGAAAGAAATTAGTGACCACCAACATCCTGAAAGAGTTTTAAGTAGTTAATCCAAATTTCAAAGGTAGTTACAAGTCTGTAAGTGTATGGAATCTAAACACCAATATAGTGTCTAAACACTGTCACTGTTTGACAGAGTGTTTTTTGCTAAAAGCAATCCATATTTTGCAGATTTTTGTAGAGTGCTATGGAGTTCATAGTTGATTTAACACAGTAGGTGAATGGCTCACTGACTATATATTGAAATCTGGAGGATTATTTTGGGTTTTAGACAATTCTAGACATTATGTTATACTTTTCATAACTACAGTAATATTCTTAATGAGGTTATCAGCTATATGGTTTCTTCCAGCCTTTTTCATAATCCAGAGTTCATTTATTCAGATATTTAGCTTTATTACTGTGTAACTGTTTTCTTTTTCTAGTGCTTCACTACTGGTTTTGGGCACAAGATATTTTTTGATATAGATTTTTGAGAGAATTTAAATATTTTTTTTTGTTATTCAAGTAATTTCGAAGTATTTTAAGCTGAAGTTAGCCATAAGTAAATACTCACAGTTGTATATGAGTCCTTTCACAGAACGTGCCTGGAGCAGACTGACATTTCATGAATGATGATTGTCTGGTTTATTCGAGCATTTTTATGCTACTGACATATGTCAAATAATATAAGAGGATCTTCTCTCCTTACGGCTATTCTTGGCAAAATCCCACCTCCCATATTTGCTATTTACAGTTCTCCATCGTCAGATTTTTTAGATACATTTTGCACTTTTTTAGTAGTATAACACTTTATGTTTCTTTACATTCTAGCATTTTCTGGAGTCCAGTGATGAAATTACAATGTCATATAGTAACTGGGTTACCCCTTGGACATTCAAAATGAACTTTAGGTTATGAATTCCACCTGATTTGTTTAAGCAATTCCCAATGAAGTTAACATGATTTATTGCCAGAGTAAGGTCAACAGCATTTGGATCTTTGCATTTGGTTTATTACTCTTGTAGGCCAAATTTACATTGCTGACTTAGTAAAGCAGCTAGGCGCATAATGAAATATTACTACAGTAAAGTTCATAGTTAAATGTACTTAGAACCTGAGAATTAGGGCTTCCTACCTGATTTCAATTTTTGTTTTTCTTTCATACTGGCCTTGCTCAATACTTTGTTAGCAGCATGCATACAGTGAGTTATCCATTTGCTTCAAACATCTGCCTAGTTGTGTTTTCACCTAAGAATAAGTGAAGCTTTCATTTTTTCATCCTTCCAGTTTGCACAGCACACCCGAACACAGAAGGTCATGTTTTCTTTTAGACTTCAAAAAGTTCAGACAAATAATGAATACTTATTTCCAGATAATTCCCATTTTAGCTAAATTATTCATAAGCCAATCTTTTTTAACTAGGAATTATCAATATTTTCAGATTTTGTAGCATTTTCTATAACATCATGATTACTGTATCTGATATATTAGTTGATATTTAACTAACTCTGTGATGAACATATTTATGAATATGTCTATTTCTGTCTCCTCCAGACAATTATATGGTATTATTAAAACAAAATATTAGTAGTTCATCAGTTTCACTGATGTGCTTTTTTTTTATATTAGCTACTCTATTTTTCTTTATTTCTCTGTAATTTTTCCAAATTACTCTATTGTTCTGTCAAAATTTTTAATCCAGAAACAAGTTCAATAACAAATCTTGCCTTTGTTTACTCAAACATTGCTGAATTTGCTGGACTGTAAAACTATAAAGCTTATTATTAGTTAGTGCATATATTTATGATGGCTTGTGGTCCCTTCCTTTTACTTCAATGGAAGTGTAAGATAAGGTGAGCATGGACTTTATCATATTTCTAAGCCTACTGATTTATGAACCAAGGGGACACCTTCATTTCACACTATTGTCAAGAATAACGGCCAGCTATCTAAACACAAAAACCTACAAACATACCCAGGAAAAGCAGGACTCAGTCCTCAAAAGGAGCATTTTTGAGTCTTACACCTTGGCTTTCAAAGTAGAGATGAACTCTTGATTGGTGCAGAGACAGAAATAGGAATTACCCCTGAATAATGGATGCATGGGTTTCAGTTCCTTTAAGTAACAATGGCCTAATATTCCAAAGGAGCACAAAAAGCACAGTATAGCCCTCCAATTCACTGGGAATGAGCATAATACTAAGATGTATATGTTTATGTTCCTCTGGTAAAGAAGTCTGTAAAGTATAGAGACTAAGCTGAATTTCCTTTCTATTTAGATCTTCTATGTGAGAATTCACTTAAGCATAAATACAGAGACTGCAACCAAGGAGGATGAAGATGCTTGGGGTAACGTGGGGAGGAAACTTGGTCCATTGTGTAACCAATGTTTCTTTCTGCATGGGACAGAGTAATGTTTAAATCCATTTCTATGGACTTCATTTTGTGAGCTGGTACCCAAGGCAAAGCTGTGTTACACAACAGTGCCAATCTCTTTCCTGTTAAAGGACCTGCCACGTGATGGCAGAAAAATCTAATACTTCCTGGAGGAATTGAGTTTGTTCTGTATAGTTGCCTACAAAGCTACAATTCCTTGAATGTATTACAATTAGATACAATTCCTTCCTTGTTGCCCTCAGGAAAAGGCAACTTTGCCTGCGCAAAGTTTAGTTAGCCTCCTTCATCTTTCTGAGACCCATACAGACATGGGCAAAGAACAGGTTGTGAGTCAAGTGAACTTTTCTATTAGGCTTCTATCCTTCTCTTGATATCTCATATGCTATGGGATATTATAGGCACATTGCAGACACCATTTTTTAAAATAGTGGCATTTTGATTCATTAGTCCTTTACAAAACCAGCTTACCCATATGTTGCCTAGAGAAGAAAAGGGAAAAATGAACATTTGAATCTGATGTTTTCTATTTAAAAGAAGACCCACTTACTCTATTTGGCTTAATTTTATTAGGGAAATATTGTCTAAAACTTCAGCGAGAACACCCAGGTCTAGTTATTTTTGCTGGCTGAAGCAATAATTTTTTATTCTGCATTAATAAGGAAATGATGACAAACTAGTTATTAACTTTAAAAACCTGCAGAAAAGCATCTTTTGAATGAACTGAGAAAGTTTTTGCAGGCTTTTCTTTTTTCTAAAATGTACATGTCCAGCTAATGAAATTGGTAAGATTGTGGGTGTTACTTTTTTTGGGAGTCAGGTGTTGTCTGTAGTGGTCTGTGCCCAAAGTACTTATGATGGTATAGATGATAGTCACAATTTTTCACTTCTCTTTACAGATATGTGATCTACCAATGCTGTTCTATTTTATGTTATAACAGCTCTGAAAAAGATTATCATGTGAGGGGGCCCTTTTAAGGAAACGTTGTATCAATGTGGGATTAGTTTTGGTGGCAAAAGAGCAGGAACAATATGCTTATTCAGCATGAAAAAATATGGAGTCTTAATTACCAGATAAAAAGTCTTTTTACTGGCTTCATTTCCTACTGCCTAATTTCTTCCTGCATGTTTAACTGCAAAAGAAAATGCTGATGTAAATTAACAATATATTGTATTCACTTCCTCATTCTAGAATTAACTGTACATAGAGATTTTAAAAAATCATTCAACTTTTGGTGTAAGTACACATCTGCTGAAATGATTTCCAAACAACACAAAATAGAACATGACTAATGTTGAAGAACCTTTTAAATTATATGCCTTAGAGTGTAATTAATTATTATTGTCTTCTTTTGTCCGTGGGTCTTGACCTATTTAGGTACACACTTTAAGTGTGTAAAGTGAAACTCTCACTTAATCGGCTGTTATTATAGCCATTTTTTCCCCTTCTTTTGGGGGGGATAGAGAGGGGAGGAGTGCATAATTATTATTCTTATACCAGTAAATGTTTTTCTTCCTCTTCTCCTCCTTAGCTACCAGCTTCAGGGCTGCTGTAAGGGACTTTTCAAGCAATATCTCCTTAATTGTCTTCCTTGCTTCCTTCTTTCTGTCCTCTTCCTTCCTTTCTGAACTTTGCTACCATAACTGTGTTACTCCCTTTTTTTTTTTTTTTTTTGGTAACATGCTTTGCTGGTAAATACCACTTTTGGCCAAAGCTTGTAATGCAATTATTATGTTTCTCACTTGCATTAATGTAATGCCGATTATATGATGCCCCTTTTCAAGCCAAATCTTTTTTCTATCACGCTATTTCCAAACTTCACAGAGCTGTTTTCCAGGCACAACAGGGATATATTTTGTTCCTTTTATTTATTTTTTTCTTCCTTGTGGAGACAAAAGTTTTAAATTAACCACCAAACAGAAAAGCCCATAGGAGAGAGGCCTATATTACTAATTTGCTGGTTTCTAAGAATTGCATTATGTAGGCAATATCTTGAGAGGTCTTTGAGAATTTTGTTATTTATAGGAACATTACAGTTCATTTATATTTTATGCAGACATAAAAAAAAAATATATATTCCCAATTGCTTAAAGGGAAAAAAAATATAAACCATGCAACTCAACCACTCCCAGTCCTCTAGGCAACTTATGGTACCAGTGTTCCTTGTGTATTCCTTAATTTTGATAGAAAACTACTGAAAACTCTTTTGCAGCTTCAGAGATGATATCCTAACACTGCTGAATTTACAAAGACCATAGCAGTTTATTCATTTTTCTGGGAGGGAGAATTTGTTTCATTTCTGTATGTTTGTGGTTTTTTGTGTGTTTTTGGTTTTTTTGGGTTTGGGGTTTTTTTTATGTTTTGGTTTATAAAAAAGAATGCCACCAGAATTCTGGACTTTTAGCTTTGCTATCAATGTGTAATGTTTCTCATATTCATACATATGCTAGTGAGAGTTTTTTATTCTAAATGGAATAATCTAAAATAATCATAGGTCAAACAGTCTTTTAGACTTTTCTACAGGTTTGGTTTCGGATCTTTGATGCCTTTAGATCTAGACACATAACTAAGTCAGTGTACTGGGTCTGGCTAGGGTGGAGTAAATTTCCTTCGTAGACGTCACTGTGGTGCTCTGAGCATCAAGGCCTTCCCTGTTTCTCACTTCGACCCCCCAGCAAGTAGGCAAGAAGTTCATAGAATCATAGAATCACAGAAACATAGCACTGTTTGGCTTGGAAGGGATCTTCAAAGACAGAGTAAGAGAGTCATAGAATTGTTTAGGTTGGAAAAGACCTTTAACATCATCGAGTCCAACTGTTAACCTAACACTGCCAAAACCACCATTAAACCATGTCTCTAAGCACTGCATCTACATGACTCTTAAATACCTTCAGGGATGGTGACTCAACCAGTTCCCTGGGCAGCCTATTCCGATGTTTGATGACCCTTTCAGTGAAGAAATTTTTCCTAATATCCAATCTAAACCTCCCCTGGTGTAACTTGAAATGATTTCCTCTTCTCCTATCACTTGTTACTTGGGAGAAGAGACCTACAACCACCTCTCTACAACCTCCTTTCAGGTAGTTGTAGAGAGCGATAAGGTCTCCCCTGAGCCTCCTGTTCTCCAGGCTAAACAGCCCCAGTTCCCTCAGCCATTTTGCATAAGACTTGTGCTCTAGACCCCTCACCAGCTTCGTTGTCTTTCTCTGTACACACTCCAGTACCTCAATGTCTTTCTTGTAGTGAGGAGTCCAAAACTGAAGATAGGACAGGGGTGTTGTGGTTTGGTCCATATTGGCCCAAACAAGCCGAGCGACAGCTGTTCCCTCTCTCCTGCAGAGCAGGAGGGGGAGTAGAAGAGAGACTAGTTCAGTTGAAAACTTAACTATTTAAATGAAATATAAAGAAAGAAAAAAAAAACAAACATACAAAACTGGATCAAGCTCCCAGGATGACTGTCATATCACCAGCAGGCACTGAGGAAGTCCCAGACTGGACTCAGCGATGGACGGGAACAGGATTCCAGATCTGGATTCAGGAACACATGTATTGGGATCAAAGGCAGATGAAGAGACAGAGTCCTCCTCAGATGCCGGCCATTGAAGACAGAGCTCTGACCCTTTGATCCCTCAGCTTTTATACTGAGCATGAGGCAGATGGGATGGAATACCTTGTTTGGTCAGTTTTGGGTCACCTGTCCTGTCTGTTCCTCCCCACAGGTGTGACCCCTCTATGCTTTTCTGCTTCCAACCCTCCAACGGGGCGAATAACAAAGTTGGTTGGCTTTGGCTATTATAGCAAAAAACATAAGCAGGAGCCTCTCTGCATACCATGCCTTGGCATCAACTAGAAACATGGGTCTTATTGCTCTGGAAGAGAGTAGTTTTCTGCATAACAGAAAATTATCTAATCTGCTAATTTCAGCAGTTAGAAGAGGCCTAGTTAGAAAGCAGAGTTACTGAACAAAATTGATCCTGTTTTACCTCAAACCAGGACACAAGCTGTGTCCGGAAATTATCTTCTACACACTCTAGGAACCTCCTAGACCTTTTCTTCTCTGCTCTGTTGTATTTCCAGCAGACATCTGGTAAGTTGAAGTCCCCCACAAGAAGAAGGGCTAGTGATTGTGAGACTTCTCCCAGCTTCCACTTCATCCTGATTGGGTAGTCTATAAGAGACTCCCACCATGCTACCTGCCTTGTGGCCTTCCTTCTGATTCTTACCCATGAACACTCAATCTATCCTCATCATCATTAATCTCTAGACAACCAAAAAACTCACTAACATACAGGGACATGACACTACCATAGTTGGCTATAAAGTAAATATTCAGACACTAGAGTCTTCTACAAGTACAGTTCTCCCAAGCATTAGAAGATAAATTAGTCCTGTGTCACTCAAACCAGGACACTGGTCCATGTTTGTCTTGTCCTGGGGACCCCAGAGCTGGACACAGTACTCCAGGCGGCGTTTCACAACAGTAGAGCAGAGAGGGAGAATCACCACCCTTGACGTGCTGGCCACGCTTCTTTTGATGCAGCTCAGGATTTCTGGGCTGTAAGCACACATTGTCAGGTCATGTCCAATTTGCAACCCACAAGTGCCGCCACATCCTTCTCCCACAGGGCTGCTCTCAATCCATTCATCCCCCAGTCAGTACTGAATTGTGGATTGTCCCTGACCCATCCACAGGACCTTTCACTTGGCCTGTTGAACTTCACGAGCTTCTCATGGGCCCACTCTTCCAGGCTGTCCAGGTTCTTCTGGATGACATCCCTTCCCTCAAGTGCACCATGCAGGTTGGTGTCATCCGCAAACTTGCTGAGGGTACACTCAATACCACTATTTCATTAATAAAGGTATTAAATAGTATTGATCCCAGAATGGACCCTTGAAGAACACCACTTGTCGCTGTTTTCCACTTGGACATTGAGCTGTAGGTCTTTGGATGCAGCTATTCAGCAGTTCCTTATCCACGTTAGCAGTCCATCCACCAAATCCATATCTCACCAATTTAGAGGTAAGANGGTCTTTGGATGCAGCTATTCAGCAGTTCCTTATCCACGTTAGCAGTCCATCCACCAAATCCATATCTCACCAATTTAGAGGTAAGAATCTTATGGGGGACCATATCAAAGGCCTTACAGAAGTCCAGGTAGATGACATCCTTGTTCACTGATACAGTCACTCTGTTGTTGAAAGCTATGAGGCCTTACTGTACACTGAGGTGAGGCTAACTGAACAGTAGTTTTCAGGGTCCTCTTTTTTACCCTTTTTAAAATGGGTATGATATTGTCTTTTCTCTAGTCACTGGGGACTTCACCATTTGGAATGGGACACAGCCAGGATGGCTGACCTGAACTGACCAAGCAATACTCCATACCATGTTGTGCTCGGCAATAAAAGCTCAGAAAAAGGAGGAAGAAGGCAGTGGTTATAGTGTTTGTCTTCTCAAGCAACTGTTACATGTGCTGAGGTCCTGCTTTCCAGAAAANCTGTTCCCTCTCTCCTGCAGAGCAGGAGGGGGAGTAGAAGAGAGACTAGTTCAGTTGAAAACTTAACTATTTAAATGAAATATAAAGAAAGAAAAAAAAAACAAACATACAAAACTGGATCAAGCTCCCAGGATGACTGTCATATCACCAGCAGGCACTGAGGAAGTCCCAGACTGGACTCAGCGATGGACGGGAACAGGATTCCAGATCTGGATTCAGGAACACATGTATTGGGATCAAAGGCAGATGAAGAGACAGAGTCCTCCTCAGATGCCGGCCATTGAAGACAGAGCTCTGACCCTTTGATCCCTCAGCTTTTATACTGAGCATGAGGCAGATGGGATGGAATACCTTGTTTGGTCAGTTTTGGGTCACCTGTCCTGTCTGTTCCTCCCCACAGGTGTGACCCCTCTATGCTTTTCTGCTTCCAACCCTCCAACGGGGCGAATAACAAAGTTGGTTGGCTTTGGCTATTATAGCAAAAAACATAAGCAGGAGCCTCTCTGCATACCATGCCTTGGCATCAACTAGAAACATGGGTCTTATTGCTCTGGAAGAGAGTAGTTTTCTGCATAACAGAAAATTATCTAATCTGCTAATTTCAGCAGTTAGAAGAGGCCTAGTTAGAAAGCAGAGTTACTGAACAAAATTGATCCTGTTTTACCTCAAACCAGGACACAAGCTGTGTCCGGAAATTATCTTCTACACACTCTAGGAACCTCCTAGACCTTTTCTTCTCTGCTCTGTTGTATTTCCAGCAGACATCTGGTAAGTTGAAGTCCCCCACAAGAAGAAGGGCTAGTGATTGTGAGACTTCTCCCAGCTTCCACTTCATCCTGATTGGGTAGTCTATAAGAGACTCCCACCATGCTACCTGCCTTGTGGCCTTCCTTCTGATTCTTACCCATGAACACTCAATCTATCCTCATCATCATTAATCTCTAGACAACCAAAAAACTCACTAACATACAGGGACATGACACTACCATAGTTGGCTATAAAGTAAATATTCAGACACTAGAGTCTTCTACAAGTACAGTTCTCCCAAGCATTAGAAGATAAATTAGTCCTGTGTCACTCAAACCAGGACACTGGTCCATGTTTGTCTTGTCCTGGGGACCCCAGAGCTGGACACAGTACTCCAGGCGGCGTTTCACAACAGTAGAGCAGAGAGGGAGAATCACCACCCTTGACGTGCTGGCCACGCTTCTTTTGATGCAGCTCAGGATTTCTGGGCTGTAAGCACACATTGTCAGGTCATGTCCAATTTGCAACCCACAAGTGCCGCCACATCCTTCTCCCACAGGGCTGCTCTCAATCCATTCATCCCCCAGTCAGTACTGAATTGTGGATTGTCCCTGACCCATCCACAGGACCTTTCACTTGGCCTGTTGAACTTCACGAGCTTCTCATGGGCCCACTCTTCCAGGCTGTCCAGGTTCTTCTGGATGACATCCCTTCCCTCAAGTGCACCATGCAGGTTGGTGTCATCCGCAAACTTGCTGAGGGTACACTCAATACCACTATTTCATTAATAAAGGTATTAAATAGTATTGATCCCAGAATGGACCCTTGAAGAACACCACTTGTCGTGTTTTCCACTTGGACATTGAGCTGTAGGTCTTTGGATGCAGCTATTCAGCAGTTCCTTATCCACGTTAGCAGTCCATCCACCAAATCCATATCTCACCAATTTAGAGGTAAGAATCTTATGGGGGACCATATCAAAGGCCTTACAGAAGTCCAGGTAGATGACATCCTTGTTCACTGATACAGTCACTCTGTTGTTGAAAGCTATGAGGCCTTACTGTACACTGAGGTGAGGCTAACTGAACAGTAGTTTTCAGGGTCCTCTTTTTTACCCTTTTTAAAATGGGTATGATATTGTCTTTTCTCTAGTCACTGGGGACTTCACCATTTGGAATGGGACACAGCCAGGATGGCTGACCTGAACTGACCAAGCAATACTCCATACCATGTTGTGCTCGGCAATAAAAGCTCAGAAAAAGGAGGAAGAAGGCAGTGGTTATAGTGTTTGTCTTCTCAAGCAACTGTTACATGTGCTGAGGTCCTGCTTTCCAGAAAATGTCTGGACATCTGCCTCCCAATGGGAAGTAGTGAATAAATTGGTTTTGCATTGCTTGCACAAGCAGATTTTGCTTTCCTTTTTATACTGTCCTCTTGATCCATGAGCCTTCTTGTTTTTCTTCTATTTTCTTCCACATCCTGTGGGAAAGGAGACTGAGCAAGAAACTGGGTGGATGTTTAGCTGCTGGTCAGTGTCAACCCACCACAGCTGGGGATCAAAAAGCGGGGAAAAAAAGTGGCATCTGAAAGAATTTAAGCCTAATGTAGGCTACTATAATTTATGTAAACTGTAAAATACTCTTTCCTTTTAGCATATATGTGTGAATATCTATGAACATCTGTGATTTTTTAAAAAATAAATTATTTCTGCAATGTTTTATCATTGTTATGCCTCTTCTTATATTGCTTTGAGGTTTTCAGTTTGAAATAGGGAACAAAGCACAAATTGCTACCACACCAGGTTCAGGATTAATCTCCAAAGCAGTGACTAACTCCACTGTCTCTAAGGACTGTCTGCAGATTGGTAGAAAAAAATATCTGGCTTCTGCATATCTCATTTTCCTTAATGTATGTCCTATTCTGTTCCCAAATGACAGCGACATAGAAAAAGCACTTTCAGGACATAGAAAAGGCACTTTCAAAACTGTTTGAATAATATTGCATAAATAGGTTGTTTGTTTTTTTCCCTTCATTTCTGTAACTTCTTCAATTCATGAGCATTTTCAAATTATTTTGGGGAAAATGAACAAATATCCATTTTCTAACTCTACTAAAATGAATAATTATATCCCTCACATGCTATAGTCTGACCTCACTAAGAAATATTTTTTTCTCAATTGAGTACTTATCACTTCAGAAAGCATTAGAAAATTATTTATTAAAACAACAGAACAACATATCGCTTTGCAGATCTTCATGATGCAAGCTATCAACTAGATTAAGTATAAAATATTGTTGTTGTTCTGAAAATCAAAGGATTACCTTAAGTGCAAGGTAAGCAACAGTGACAAATCCAGGGAAAATATTTTTTTTTCTGGAACTTGTAAAAATACACAAGCTAATAGCACTTTTGGGGATTATGAGCACACTAAAATAGAAATGGTGTGGTCCCATAATTCCTGCTGCAAGATACCAGAAATTCTCGAAGGGTGAGCAGAGCTAATGTAGGTCTTGGCATTGTCTCAGTAAAGATCTGATAGAAGTTTAGTTAGCCTGCTTGCTATGTAGGTCAGATATTCTGCCATCTGATTTCTCTTTTTTGCTGTTTTGTCATATATGAGATGAAATTTATCTTAGGGGCATGAAACGAAATCCCATCATGGTTCATCTGCAGTGACTTGGTGGCACAGTTGCCAATGGGGGTTAAAAAAATAATCTCCTTCTGTGTCAGTTTGAACACAACAGAAATAGTTCCAAATAATCCAATTTTTTTCAGCTTATGCCTCGTTCCTGTGCAAGATCAATCATGTATGAACTGTGTTCATCTAAAACATTATACTGAATTTTCTTCTGGCTTTGATGATGGAACTTTTTTATTTGTTTTTTAAAAGCACTTTAGAATATTTCAAGAAGATTAGGAAAATCTTTCAGCCCTTTTAGTTTTGTACATGTGTGTTTAAGGTAAACGTATACTGTTCCAAGTGATTATAAAGGTACTAAGTTACTGAATATTAACATTGTCTTTGACTTCACAATAAAACAAACTTTGAAACTAGCAATTTGAAAGGGAAAAGACCAGGAAATTCTATGAAAATATTTTAAAACTATACAGAATTATTATTTACAATAATAATGATGTCATTATTGTAGTCATCATTGTTTTTTTCAGTCTTGTCCTAACTTCTATAATTGAGTGAAGCTATCTGTTAAATATGATAGTATGTCTTTCTAATTCCATTAAAGGACTTTAAGCTAAACTGGGCTTTTTAAAAAAACATATGAAACACTCTCTTTAGTCTGAATAAAGGAGATTCAAGTTAACTGCAGATCTACATCACCTCTGGCAGAGAAATACTACCTGCTTGATCCCCATTTGTATGACTCAGTGTAGCATATATACTTCAGGTCACACTACCACAGTAGCAAAACATCAATCATATATTTTCACTCTGTGGTCTCTTACATACTTGATATTCACCCTTTGAAATGTTAGACTTAAACCCTATACTTCCAATGAATATGCAAAAGAGAACTTTCTGAAATTTCTGTTCTAGTTTTACAGTTCAGTTGAAATAAGCTAAACAATTCATAGTTCACAGATGACCTGTGCAGGAAAGAACTGAAAATCCCCAAGGAAGATTTCAAGAGTGGAATACGTAACCTCACTTCAGGATTTGGCCTCTGCATTAACAATATCTGTGTCAGAAGAATGGAAGATACACAGCTTTATAGTGGTGAATTCATAAGGCAGCTGCTGCTCCAGTGGTATTGCAGAGACTGCACAGTGGCTACAGTGCTGCATAAATATCTAGGAAAACCATGCTTGTATTTGTAACTAGAAATACTTCAGTACCGAGTAGCTTGCTGTACTGAAACAGAGGCAGTATGTTTTGTTTATTGTGTGCTTATTTTCCTTCTATTTATTTATAATATATTTGTTCAAACAAGTCTGTATGTTCAGTATTAAAAGTGTTTTCTGTACGTTCCTTCCAATCCAAAGCGGAGATTTCTTTCCAAGTTCGTATAGAACACTTGAATTTCCTTCAATGTTTTTCATCCAATGTTATATGAACAATCTGAATTAGAGCTCTGTTGCTTTTCCACTCTTACGATTTCAGTAGATATTTGGGATAAAAAAAAAAAAATTAAATTACTGTGTATAATATATTAAACCGAACTATACCATTTAGCAAAATTTGGCTACTACAGGGTAAAAATAGCCTTACTGCATTAGCTCACGAAGGGTAGAAATTGGCATTTTGAAGGAGTTGGTTTTCTGGAGGAAAATTACAGTTCTGTTGACATTGATTCACCTCAGAAAACTTTTAATGCATTTGGAAATTCATTTAAACTGATATTATCATGACCAGGTTTTCAGACATGAATCTACTGTAGAGAATCAGGTTAGATATGATGTTTACTTCACAAATCTATTGTTACAAGTGTGATATTAAAGTCTGAGTGTGAATTGCTATCTGTTAAAATATAATGGCTACATGAACTTTGCCATTACGTCTCATTAGTCTTAACACCACTGTTCCATGGCAAAATTGGCATGTATTTTCCAAAGATTTACCAGGTCTACAGTTGTTTTTTTTTTCATAGAGAACAAATAAAAAAAAATCAGAGGAGGAGAAATGAAAGACAGCTTTGACAATAATGCATGCATGTGCAAAAAATGTAGCTCCTACTGAGAGAATATCTGTCATGACTCTGCTAATTTTTCCCATCTCTAAGAATGGAAGGATACATTGTAAATCAAAACGAGGATAACTTGGAGGGGGAGAGCATCGTGGTCTGAGGTAAACCAGAACCCATTTTCTGGTTTGTAATTTTACTTTGCAGTAAATTTAATTTGCCTCTTTTAACTAACTGAACTTTCTGAAATGAACAGCATATTGTACAGAAACTGTTCACTCTCACAGTGATAAGTTCTGATTATTTGTAATTTATGCCAAGGAATGGTATGCAGAGAATCTCTTGTTTATACTTATTGCTACAACAGCCAAGGTCAGCTAACTTTGCTATTTGCCCTGTTGGAGGGTTGGAAGAGGAAAAGCATAGCAGGGTGGCACCGGTGAGAAGGAGCAGACAGGACAGGTGACCCAAAACTGACCAGTGGAGTATTCTATCCCATCTGCATCATGCTCATTATAAAAGCTGAGGGATCAAAGGGTCAGCCTCTCTTTCTTCAATGGCCAGAGTCCGACGAACGCTCTGTCTGTTCGTCCGCCTTTGATCCCGATTCATGTGTACCTGAATCCAGATCTGGAATCCAGTTCCTGTCCATCACTGGGTCCAGTCTGGGACTTCTCCAGTGCCTGTTGGTGACATGAACATCATCCTGGGAGCTAGATACAGTTTTGTACATATTCCATTTTTTATTATTATTTTATTAGTTTATTAATATTTTCATTAAAGTAGTTTAGTTTTTTCTAAACACTTAAGTCTCTTTCTCTCTCTCCCTCCTCTCCTCAGAGAGAGAGGTTGGGGAGAGCATCTGTCATTCATTTTCTGTGGCCAGTCAGGCCGAAACCATGACACAGAGAATCTCTTCTACGGAATCTGATGTCAAACAGATAACATTGGTATTTGGAAACCATGTCAAAGAACAGTAAGCATGTGTCACACCCCACTCAGACGCACTCAGAAGAGGGGGAGGACTGTGACTCAGATTTGTAAATCCCCAGTGGTGTGGACTAAGGTGAAACAACTCTCAAGGTCTGCACACAAACATTTATTAGCTTAACTAGGTCCACGATAGTTGGTTCAGTGTATGACAAATTATGGCAAGCAGTAAAGTACACCTTGTACTACTTAACAGACATACCCCAGGTTATGGCAGGCAGTACTTGACAACCGATATGCCATGAATTATGATGAGCAGTGTGGTATGCCTTGCATTATTTGCTTAACTCTAAGAGAAAAGAGAAAACAGAGAGAGAGAAAGAGAAAGAGAGATAGATCACTGGTCCTGGTTCCAGCATTGGTCCAGCCAATAGTGGGTGGAGTGGTGGGGGGTCTCTAGCTCTTAGGAGCACTCATCTGTGTGTCCCCCCAAAGAAGTTCTTCCACCATGTATCTTCCCCTTTTATACTCGCCTTGTCAGTACCACCCACTCCACTATTACAATGACAGTTTGTCTCAGGTTTCCCACCTCCCCAGGTGGTAGGGAACAAGATTTGGGTGGGCTATGGATGCATTTAGCAGATAATGAGGCAAAGTCGTTTCACAAGTTGAGCAGACCCAATTGGTTTTCAAAAGGCTTCCTGCCTCCTGTGCGACACAAGACACAAGCAGGTGCCAGCCCTATCAGTTCTTTAAGCCTGCATTGTCCAGGCTCTGTCTTGTACACCCCATGGCTATAGCTTCATTTCAAGGTACTTGTGAGTGTTTGATTCAGAAAGATTTGGAAGGCCTCCACCTCTGCTTTCCCCATCTTTGTTTTGGGGAGTCTACAAGTCCTCTCTTACAATCACACAGGCCAGGCCAAGGCCAGAGGTTTATTGATACCAATCAGTTCAAGTTGAAAGTGTTGTGAAGTCACATAAATTAAAGTAATGATTGAAGCACTAAAAAGTAAGGAGTACAAATATTATTAACAATGCAATTACCAATATGTATATAAAAGAGAGGTTAAGAGGGTTTTTTATATATATATAAAAGATGTTATTAAGTAATTTTGGAGACTAAACTGTTTTTTAGAATGTACTAAAATGAAATGCGGACTATGAACTTAAACAAATGTGTTTAAAGGTATCTGAATATTTATTTTAAAATGGGTTCATATTGATGTCTGCCTTGGACATTTTCCTAGACTTGTAATTAATGACTGAACAAACACTACTGGATTGATTTCTAATTCACTCTTTATGTTCATGTTTTATAGCTTTGCAATAAATTTTTCAGCCTTCCTTATAGAGGTGACGGCTGCTTCTTTCTGAGCCTCCCACCACCTCATTTCGCTGACCCTGAGGATTAGACACCGTGATTACTGGAACTCCACAAACAGCTGTTATGGTGATGTTTCAGACTCAATCTATCCCTTGAGATGCTCAAAATAGCAAACACCAGTTGACGGTGGCTTCTGTGAAGCTCGGCTCGCTGCAGCAAGCCAAAATATGACATTTGCATCATACATAATCAGAGGACAATATCTGCTGTACAACTTTTTGAGGCATCTGAAAAACACTTTAGGAATAATAGAGCAATAGCTGTCATTTACTAAATGTAATTAAAAAAAAAGTACTTAAACAAAACCAAAGAACAGACACCCCCGCCCCCAAGTCTTTCTTGAAAAATATTGCTACCCTTGCACACACATATTTACCACAACTTTCATTCTTTGCAGGACATTTAATGCTGCTGCAATTAAATTTTTTAGAGATGTGCAGTATAAATGACAGAAGTTACCTTAAGACAAAGGAAAAGACTATATTATTCCCTGGAAAGAAAATGAAAAACAAGACCTTTTTTTCCCCTTTTTTTTTTTTTTTAAATATTTTAGTCTTTTAAAACAGGAGTTGGTTTTAACACATTCCTCTTACACAAACACAGCTAAAAAATATATACAATAAGCAAAAGTATTATGTTTTCTTCAGTGCATAAGAAATGGCCTAACTTTTGCTCAGACTTAATGTGTATAGGTAGAATAATCATTGGTAGTGTCCTCGAATAAAATGTTGCTTGAACCATTCAGAAAGTTTTCAAGAACAACAAAAAAGAATGAAACTGGCTTTTCACAATAAAATAAACCAAAACATTCTCTGGAGTCACATGATCTCATTTCATGGGATAATAATGGGATAATGCCACAGAGGTTCTGTTGGTGTGTACGACTCTGCAAACACCCAGAGAAAATCTGTTGTTTACACTCGGACCTAGAAAAATAAAAAAATGCACAATGAGTTTATGCTACTCCTATAAAAGACTAAAGGAAATATTCTGTGTTCCCTTTTTTCAGAATAACTGGGGACTCTATACCAATGAAACTAGGACCAATAAAAACAACACCAATATTTTTGCTAGCTACAGAACAACATATCTGACCTGATGCCACTAGCCTTAGAAATTAGTACTAATGTAATTGACCACATGGCATAAACTCTTTCAGACATGTACTCAGAAACAAACAGACAGACAAACCCCTTGACAATCCAAAAAGACTTCCTTGTGCAGTGATGAGTTTCAGTGTAAAACATTAATATATAAATGTAAATATATACACAAAATAACATCAAATTACTTCTTAAACGTGTCTCAACAGAAACCCAGCAATATGGACAACATGATTTTCATAACAGACTGAATATATATATAAATATGTATACACAAATATATATAGAATAACATAAATTGACTTCTAGTGTCTCAACAGAAGCCCAACAATATGGAAAATATGATTTTATAACAGACTGAATACTTTCAAGAAAAAAAATTAAACTACCATGCAAGCAATTAAAATTACTATATTTTTATTCAAGGAATAAAGCAAGACCACCCGCTGAAGTAGTCCAACTTATGCTAACTCAACTGTAAAGAGACACCTCTAATTCACTTAGCAAAAGGAAAGAATTTTTCAAAACTTAGAATCATAGAATTGTCTCAGTTGGAAAGGACCTTGAAGATCACCAGGTTCAACTGTTAATCTAACACTGCCAGAACCACCTCTAAACGGTTTCCCTAAGCACCGCATCTACACATCTTTCAAATACCTTTGGGGATGGTGACTCAACCACTTCCCTGGGTAGCCTGTTCCAATGTTTGATGACCGTTTCGGTGAAGAAATTTTTTCCTAATATCCATCCTAAACCTCCCGTGGTGCAACCTGAGGCCATTTCCTCTTGTTGTATCACTTGTTACCTTTCAGGTAGTTGTAGAGACCAGTAAGATCTCCTCTGAGCCTCCTTTTCTCCAGGCTAAACAATCCCTGTTCCCTCAGTTGCTCCTCGTAAGACTTGTGCTCTAGACCCCTCACCAGTTTTGTTGCCCTTCTCTAGAGTCACTCCAGCACCTCAATGTCTTTCTTGTAGCGAGGGGTCCAAAACTGAACACAGCGTTTGAAGCGAGGCCTTACCAGTGCTGAGGACAGGGGGAAAATCACTTCTCCAGTCCTATTTACCACATTATTTCTAGCACAAGCCAGGATGTTGCTGGCCTTCTTGGCCACCTGGGCACACTGCTGGCTCATCATTCAGCCAGTTGTTGATCAACACCCCCGGGTCCCTTTCTGCCCAGCAGCTTTTCAGAAACCTGTAGTGCTGCATGGTGTTGTTGTGACCCAAGTGCAGGACCTGGCACTTGGCCTTGTTGAAGCTCATCCCACTGGCCTCAGCCCAACTATCCAGCCTGTACAGATCCCTCTGTAGGGCCATCCTGCCCTCAAGCAGGTCAACGCTCCCATCCAACTTCGTCTCATCTGCAATCTTACTGAGGGTGCACTCCATCCCCTTGTCTAGGTAATTGATAAAGATATTAAGGAGATCCATCCCCAATACTGAGCCCCAGGGAGCACCGCTTATAAACAGTACTTCTATTTGCAATGTCTCACTGCCTCTCTGCCACCAAAGCTATCTGAAACACAGCTAAGAAGCAGTTGCATATTGTAGAGACTATTGTGGCAGGAGCACCTCCCCACTCTTTCCTCGGTGCTGCAGGTCTAACACAATGGTACAGGGGCATGGTGGCTAGTTTGGCGGGAAGCTTGTCAGCAAAACAACCCCAGGCCACATACCCCGGATACCCAAACCCTACAGACCACCTCAGCTAATAAGCCCCCTTGGAGACATCTTGACTAATGAAAGCTATGTGACCAATAGATGACCACAGTTCAGATCTGACCGGGTTATAAAGCCCACCTGACTTTATAGTCCCCACCGGACACCATATTTTGAGTGGTTCTCCTTGGAGCAGTGGGTCTGTCATTAGAAGCTTTCCCTTTGGGTCAAGACATTGACTCAGAGTAACTTCCCTGGGCGTTGGGTGTCCTGACCTTTTAGGTGAGTGTTTTGTATGTTTTGTATCATCATTCTAAGCTTAGAGTCAATACTCAGTGTAATAATAGTTCCCAATGGACATCCTGAACCTGTAAAAAGTTATGTCTGCAGAAGTGTTTGTAGTCTAAGTTCCCTGTTAATTTTTACTGGTTTATGGTTTTTTTAAGACACCACTAAAACTTTTTTTTAACATCTTTTGTTGGTCTTACACTTGCATGACAACCAGGGACTCATGTCCCTTTGTCCATAACTTCTTTGACGTTTTCTTCCCTTTCATGGAAACACAGGCCTAGGGTTCTAGGAATGGGAAACCAGGGGTTCCAGTGGTATATATTTCAAGCTATTTCCAGTTTGATTAGAAGTGGAAATATAAGACAATCTACACACAGATCCACATGCACATTTTCTTCTTCAGTCCTCACTGAGGTTAGCATTTAGACAAAGTGTTGGAATTAACAATTGGTTGTAGAACTGCAAGGATCAGATGCAGCAAGCTATTCAAAAACATAGATTGGTGTGGTGATGTCATCCAGTAAGTCCCCAGTAATTCTAATATAACCTAAACAGCTTCTTACTGTTTTAACTATTATTTTGTTATTCCAATTAAAAAAAAATAACCAAAACAAAACCTTATAATTATTATTGTAGTAATTCAAAGATTAATCCAAAGACTAAAAAATACGCTCTGAATTTTGTTCAAATCTATATCAGCTAGAAGTAAAAGAGTACCAATTACATTTTAAGCAACATTTCAATTTGCATATCCAGATATTGGCATAACTACAGTTATTTGCTGGACTTATTTGTAATAAAGATGAATTATCTCCTCCTCATAGCCTTATGGAATATCACCTCCTCATACTCTCTTTCAGAGTACAGTAAATATAAACAGATGCATCTGGACATTACAATGAATTAAGTGGTATTTTTAATTGAAAATCTATTAAACTAGAACGACTGTAGGACTGGTCATTGAAATATATGAAACCATAGTCAAAGAAGAAATTGGAACTACAGACACTGGATTTAAAAAGTTAATTTTGCCCATGAAAGCATTAGATCTTTTCTAAAACCACTGCCATTTGTGAGTGAGCTGGAATAAGATTATAATCAAACTATTTTTAAAATGGCAAACTTATTTGTCATATCATGCTTTCAAGCCATACCTTCAAGTTTTTGCACTCCAGACAGTCACTAAGTACAAACTGTCATCCTCTTTAAGTACCTGCAGATTGACTAGTGGAGCCAGCACTGATTTGCCAAGGCATAGAATCATAGAATGATTAGAGTTGGAAAGGACTTCGAACATTAACAAGTTCTGATACCCCTGCCACGGGCACAGACACCCTTCACTGGACCAGGTTGCTCAAAGCCCTGGCCTTGAACACTTCCAGGGATGGGGCATCCACAACCTCTCTGGGCAACCTGCTCCAGTGCCTCACCAACCTCATAGTAAAGAATTTCTTCCTAATATCTAATCTAAATCTACTCTCTTTCTTTCAGATTAAAGCCATTATACCTTGTCGTATCACTACACTCCCTGATAAAGAGTCCCACCCCATCTTTTCTTTAGGCCCCCTTTAGGTACTGGAACGCCGCTATAGGGTCTCGCTGGAGTCATCTCTTCTCCAGGCTGAACAACCCCAACTCCCTCAGCCTGTCTTCATAGCAGAGGTGCTCTGGCCCTCTGATCATCTTCATGGCCATCCTCTGGACCCGCTGCAGCAGGTCCATGTCCTTCTCATGTTGGAACATGCTGGACACAGTACTCCAGGTGGGTCTTACAAGAGAGGAGTAGAGGGGCACGCTTCTTTTGATGAAGCCCAGGATACAGTTGGCTTTCTGGGCTGCAAGCATGCATTGCTGGCATTGAGTTTCTCACCCGCTAACACCCCCAAGTCCTTCTCCTAAGGGCTGCTCTCAATCCATTCTTTGCCTAGCCTGTATTTGTGCTTGGGATTGGTTCAAACCATGTGCAGGACCTTGCACTTGGCCTTGTAGAACCTCATGAGGTTTTCACAGGCCTACCTCTCAAGCCTATTCAGGTCCATCTGGATGGCATCCCTTCCCTCCACTGTGTCAGCCTCTCCACACAGCTTGGTGTCATCAACAAACTTGCTGAGGGTGCACTCAATCCCAACATCCGTGTCATCAACAAAGATTAAACAACAGTGCAGCGGTCTCAGTACTGACCCCTGAGGAATATCACTTGGATAATGAACTGTTGGCTGCAATACTTTGAGTGCAACCGCCCAACCAATTCCTTAAACACAGTGTTGGTCAAATTGGTCAAATCCAAGTCTCTCCAACTCAGAGAAAAGGATGTCTTGCAGGTCAGTGTCAAATGCTTTGCACAAATCCAGGTAAGATGATGTCAGTTGCTCTCCCCTTACCCACCAATGCTATAACACCGTTGTAGAAGGCCACCAAATTTGTCAGGCATTATTTGCCTTTAAGAAGTCATGTTGGTTGTCAGCAGTCACCTCCTTATTTTCCATGGGTCTTTGCATAGTTTCCAGGAGGATGTGCTCCATGATCTTGCTGAGCAGAGAAGTGAGACTGACCAGTCTGTAGTTCCCTGGGTCTTCCTTTTTTCCCTTTTTAAAAATGAGTCTTATGTTTCTACTCTTCCAGTCAGCAGGAATTTCATTGGACTGCCACCACTTCTCAAATATTATGGATAGTGGCTTAGCAACTTCATCCTCCAGTTCCCTCAGGACCCGTGAATGAATCTCATCAGATCCCATGGACTTGTGCACCTTCAAATTCCTCATCTGGTCTTGGACCTGGTCTTCTCNGTCAGGGGGCCTGTAACCGCTCTTATGTCACCTGCCCTCTTTAATCCTGACCCATAAGCTTTCAGTCAGCTCCTCATCCATACCCAGGCGGAGCTCCAGGCACTCCTGTTGGTCCCTGACATAGAGGGCAGCACCCCCTCCTCATCTCCCCTGCCTGTCCTTCCTAAAGAGCCTGTATCCTTCCACTCCAAGACTCCAGTCATAGGAGCTATCCCTCCCTGTCTCCATGATGCCAATAAGATCATAGCCCTGCAGGCATTCACATGGCTCTAACTCCTCCTGATTACTCCCCATGCTATGTGCATTTGCATACAGGCATTTTAAGTTGACCCCCTGATTACTTAACTTACTGTCTGGAGTAGCTGGTATTCCTTTGTGCTGCACTCCAGGTGCTCTCCTGTTGACCTGTGACCGTTCTCCAGGCTCTGAGCATCTATCGCTGGTACTGGCATTGAACTGGTACGAGCGGGATTGAATTGAGGTTCCCCTCCCCCGGCAACTTTACTTTAAAACCCTCTTCATGAGCTTGGCAAGCCTCTGACCGAAAATGCCCTTCCCCTTCTCTGACAAGTGGACCCCATCAGACCCCCAAATCTCATGGTCTAAGTACCCAAACCCCTGGCTGTGGCACCAGTCCTGTAGCCATTTGTTGATTTGCCACATTCAACCTGCCCTATCGATCCCCTTCCCTTTGACCAGGAGGACTGATGAAAAAACTCTCTGTGCCCCTGATTCCCTCACTGCTGTTCCCAGGGCTCTAATAATACTTGATAGTCTTCAGGCTGCTCCTGGCTGTACCACTGGTGCCCACGTGAAACAACTGCAGCAGATAATAGTCAGAGGAATGTATGAGGCTTAGTAGTCTCTCGGTAACATTCCTGATATGAACCCCTGGTAAGCAGCACATCTTCCTAGACAGTGTTATCAGGTTGGCAAATGGGTGCCTCTGTACCTCTCAGAAGTGAGTTGCCCACTACTGTTGCCTGTCAACTTTTCTTAGTTGCACTAGTTATTATACAGGGAGCAGATCAGGTTGTCTTACTCAGCTCCAGTGCCTCTCCTGATGCAATGGGTCTTTTCTCTTCAATCTGCACAGCTGTGAAGTGGTTCTGCAAGGCCCACTCTGAAATCTCTTCCTCTTGCTGGTCTCTGCTGTCAAAAGCTTCCATTCCTCCATGTTACTGGCCCCCCTCTCTTCTGTGTGCACTGGTGTGGGAGTTCATGGTTGTGAATATATGTTTATAAATGATAGAGAATATTCCAAGTTACATTTCTCTGGTTTTCTTCAAATTTTGGATGAAATCTTGAAAACACAACAGTTTGACAAGTCAGAGTATATCATATAATTCACAATATATCCTGGATACCCCCAATAAAAAATATCTTCTTCAAAATCTGAATAATTTGTTTGCTCTCATATTAAGGTAATTATTTTATTTCATTTAACTTCAGTTATGATAGTACCTGAAGTGAAGCTATGTCCCTGGTATTTTAATAGCAATGTATTTTTTGTACTTTTTTCATAGTTATCTTTCATATGAGAAACAGATGCTCTGAGTGTTCATCTTGCTATGATAATCTTGCATATACAAGGTTGTGATCTATCAAAAACTTAAATTAAGTGTTGCTACGATTTCTACAGCAGTAGGTCCCAATAGGACAAAGAGATAAATAAAAGAATAGGAATTTGTATGCATTATGAATACTTAGATTTAAACTTAATTTTAACAAATAACAATATTGCTGCTGGGTGAAAATAGATAAACTGTTTTGGCTCAAAACAGAGGGTATTTTTCTAGACACTTTTTTGGTTAAGTTGCCAATTTCCGATAATACAGGCTTCATAATGAAAATTTTGCAATAACTTTTACGGACCAAATGGCACTGAAATAACATGTAGCATAAAAATTCAAATGTTCTTAGAGCTTATAAATTTGGCTTAAAATGGAGCAAAACTTCACTTAAGTATCAACTTTTTATTTGTTCAGATTCAGTGTATATTAGAAACAGAAACGTAAGTCAAGATGAAAAATAAGTAATGATTGGTACTGAGTCCTTCCTTTTCTTTACATTAAATATAGATTTTCAAATGAAGCTCATACTTAAAAAAATCTCAGAGCAATAGTGGAGTAACACAGCCACCTGTAAAGTAAGATATTATCAGAACCAGTTATTTTAATGGGTTTGATTTTTTTCTCTTAAAAGTCTCCCCCATAAAGGGATCTAGCAGAGTGAATGCACTGACTAGGAACCATATCTCGGTATCTGCATCATGATGGCTAACATCTTATCCTACAAAGAATCCCTCTGTCCCTTATACCAAATACTGGTCGTATAAACACAACTATAACAATGTGCACCTACATTGAATTTACCTAACTGACTTCAGAAAGGACATATTGAAAGCTACAATACCATGACAGTTTCAACTTCAAATTCAAGACTTCAGTCCTTTTTGAGCAGGACACAACACTTTTGTAGGGGTTAGGTTAAAAATACACCCAATTTATGGTCACTTTGAATTCCTGAGGAAATATATATATAAATATTCTCCTAATAAAGGAACTATTCTAGCAAATAAATTTTCTTAGTTTCTTGAATTTTTTACTATTATGCAGAGCTTAATTTTATTTTTCTTCTCTAGCTTGGCTAATTTCACACTCCAGTAGAGTGATTTAGACTTTGACTGACTTCACCATTTTATCTCTCTTTTCTTAGCAAAGTCAATGATATGCAAATCAATTGTAATTAAGGTATGATATCCTAAAGCCAGTCCATGAATGCAAAGCTTCAAAGATGCAGTTGCTAACATTTATCTAGACTATTGTACCTCATTTTTTTAACTGTTGCAGAAGAATCAGGACAAATGGGCATCCTTTTTTTGTCATTTAGGCTTAGCTGTATTGTATAGATTTGCTTTTCTAGTTTCTAGAGGAAGTTAATAGCTTTATATAAGAAGTACAAGCAAACATTGACAATTTAGATCTAAAGCAATCTACTTACTCACCCAAGACAACTCTTGTGCTACTGTCATATCTAGATGGTATTAAGACTATATTAAAAGATATAACTTCAGACACTTTGTTACTTTTGTTTTTTCATGTTAAACATGTCTTCTAACATTTACACCATATATTGGGAGACTATTGATTATTCTGTTGTCTTTACAAAAGTCTAATATTTAAGTAGAAGCAAACTGATACATCAAGCATCTTACACAGCAGGAGGAACACAGCCCAGAGAAATAGCATGTGAAATTGATGTCAGATAATGAGAATGTAAAGTACCAGATACTTTTAATTAGCATCCTTTATCAACTGTTGTGGAGATTTGATCTTGACCAGACCCCCACCTTCACTCCCCCTCCTCAACAGGAGGGCTGTGGTCAGTCCATAACAGTTACTTACACTCCTTACACCTCACATTTTTCACCTGCTCCAGCGTAGGTCCTTCCAGTGGGCTGCAGTTTCCTTCAGGGAATATCTACCTGCTGTCCCATGGGGTCTTCCACGGGCTGCAGGGGAATCTCTGCTCTGGTGTCTGGAGCACAAGCACCTGCACCCGCACCCCTCTTACCTTGGTGCTGGCAGGGCTGTTTCTCACATTCACAGTTGTGCAGCATTTTGCCTTTTATTAAGCGTGCTTTCGCAGAGGCAACACCAGTGTAACCAGCAGGCTTAGCTGTGGCTGCAGTGGGGCTCTTACAGATTCAGCTGGAAACAGCTGGGACTGGCTGGAACTGGCTGCATCCGGCATGGGTCAGGCCCTGGTGTCCTCTCACATAGGCCATCCTACAGCATGCCCACTGCCAACACCTTGCCACTGACACTCAATACAACAATACTATTTTATTAAATACATGTAGAAATGCATAATTTTATATATATGCACATTTCAAATCAGGTAGCTGCTGCTTAGAGAAGGAGCTCAGAAGATAGATAAGAAGATAAGGACAAAAATAGATAAGATAGATAAGAAAGAGGACAAAAATAAATTAAGAGGAAGTAGAGAAGTCCAGATTATTCTCAGTATAAAGTTTCATAAGGATACTGCCACTATATTTTTTGAAAAAAGGAACAGTTGAGCCTGTTACATATAGTGAGGCAGATTATAGAACTACTTCAACCATCCAAAGATCACAGCATAAAGATTTTGAGTCATATACAAATGTTTGTTCTGTAAATAAAACACAGTAGACAAATCTAAACCTTATATGCTTGTTCCAAGCTAAAACGTTACAGAAGACAGGTACAAAAGCCAAGTGTTTGATAGAGTTCAACAGAATTACTCATACATATAAAATTAAGTATGGGTATATCAAAATCAAGATTTTATTATATGCTTAATTGATATCTCTTTTGGATTGCTGTGACTGCTAAAGTGAAAAAAAAAAGTTACCTACATAGGGTAAAAACTGTCATGCAAAAGAAAAATCTGTACTGACATCAGCAACCAATCTACTGTGTTTCTTTTTTTTTTTTTAATCTTGTTTTCATGTTTGAGTGTTTTTAACATGCAGAAGAAAATAATGCTATCAGACACACTATCCCGCAAACACACTTAAAATTATTGGTCTTTAAATTTTTTTGGATACTTTTGCCTAATTTATTTTCTTTTAAAAAACACACAAAAAACAACAAACGAAAAACCCAACAAATAAAAAATCCTGAGAGATAAGTAATTTCTTTTCCTCAAAGATATGCCTCTTCTTTACATCCTAGATGTGACCAACAAAGCCATCAACTCTGGCAAATGATCTCAATTAGATTGTAAAAAGTAAGAGACTTCTGCAACCAAAATGAAGACTGTAATAACTGAGTCCCTGAAAAATTTTAGCTGACAAATCCATACTCTGAGCTCTGATACTTCAGAATCATCTGCATTATAATCTGGATTTCCTCATGTTTTGTGTTGTGATACTTACTATTATCAAAAATCTTTATTTGGTAGTCAAAACAATATTGTCAAATAAATCACTTGCACGGCCTCTTAGTGTGAGAAAGAAATGAACCATCATTGTTAGCACATCATACTAGATGTGCTAGAGATAATATAAAACTTCACATCATTGTTTTAATAGTATTCCTGTTAATGACAAAAAGACAGACAGACAGAGAGACAGGCAACAAGCAAGAGACTGACAGAAAAAGAGGAGAAAAAAATGCTAGTCACCTCTGATGTTAGATAACTAGCCATCTACCATGTTACATCATGGCTTTACTGTACAGACAAAACCTGAAACTAAGTGAAGTTTGTGAAATAGGTAAAGTTTCCTAGGGAAAGGAAAGGAAGGCTGAGTGACCGTGTAAGCCAGAAACATGCACCTCATCTGTGATACAGTGAGGGAAGGAGGAGAGGGAAAGAGGAAAGATCACCTCTTAGCTCTATCATTAAATCTATTGTGCTAGAGAAACTGAGAGCTAGATACTATTTTTTCAACTTTCTGATGTTTTACCTATTACAATTAAATTGCTGGTGTGTGTGTGCTGCAATAGCTCATTTGAGCTTAACCAGTATTCCTGGACCTCAGTGAGAACGTTCTCTCACCTTTTCAGTCTCTGAATGCAGCACAGAGTCCTTACCATAAAGAAAATGCGTATGAAGAGATGCTAAGAGAACTTTTTAATAACACTCAGTCGGAATTTCTACAGTTGAGATACAGGAGAGAATATCTGTTCATAGATCTGGCGAGGTGTGTTTTATGCACCTAATTTTTTTCTTTTCCAAAGTCATAGTGAAGAAACGTAACATTGTGAGCTAGTTATCTACAGGCAAAAAAGGAATAACTGGATCAGGTTAATCAAAACATTACATTTATACAAGTGCAGAAACTTCTAACTTTTCATCCTTTCGTTTGCTGTGTATGTCCCTCCACGAGTTAAACTTTTTTCTAGGTTTAAAGAATTATCTTAGGTCAGTGGTACCTGGACACTTCTAGATACTGCTTCATATTTTTGAAGTGCTGTATAAGCATTAACTACATCCTATTAGCACAATGTGGCAAAGTTGCACTGGGCTGCTTATCAGATAGCAGTATAAGATACCATTTGACTTTTACAGAAATGACTAAGAGAGATTTTGAATCAGCAGCTTACAAAGTAAAAGAATAAGAAGAAAACCTGAGAACAAATATAACCTTTGTAATATGCAGATTAGACCATCAACAACTTTCAAAACATGTTTTCTCATCAACTTAAATGGAAAGGGAAAAAAATACAATAAATGGGAGTATTGAATAATGAGTCGTTCATTAGCCACAGGGAGATGCAAAACTTGCTATCCAAAGAGGGTTATGAGTTACAGCTTCTTAACTGATCTCATTTTGCCAGATTGTATCCCTAAAAGAAAGTAAAGGGTATATTTACAAACTGCTTCCAAAAGGGAACTCTTTAGCACACAAGGCTCAACAGACAAGAAAGCAGATAAACCTACAGCTCGCCTCTGCAAGGTCTGGGCAGCTTGAAATATCTGCTTACTTTTGTCAGGTTTCACTGAACCAATGTTTATTGCTATTATTTTTAATGTGTTGAGGGAGTATGGGGGCAAAGGAGAAATGATGTATTATGCACACAAGCTGAAGGCAATTTTTTCGTCAATGGGTCTTAAATAACATCATATAAACCCATTGACGTGCGGAAAGCAGACTCCACAACCTGTAAGGTTGGAAAGTAGGTATGTTTATTCAGCGCTGGGCAGCACGGGGGGTCGCCCCACCACAATCGTGCGTGCCGGGCAGCAGTTTGTTCTTCAACTTTATACAACTGAGTAATACATACTTATGAGGTGTCGCAATACGCCTATACATATTCATGACCTATCCCGCTTCGTATTAAAATTAGTGCCCGGAAGTCATTTCCATAAGTATCTTTCGACTGCGCTTGTGCAATACCCCCTGGTGGTGGTCGTTGAGGGTAGTGAAGATGAAGGCTGATGGTTCCTCTTCGTCACTGCGAGTAATCCTTGTTCTTGCGCAGGCTCAGCTGTCCCTTGGCTTTTGTTCAAACCGCAGGGTCGGTCTTAGCTGGCCTTCAAGGTAACTCCCTGTACCAGGGAGTAAAGTTGTAAGGGGCCAGGAGTCATTGAAGTAGTGGATCCTGTCTTACCAAGATAAGAGATCGTGCAAGGTCTTCTTGCTTCAGTGATTTTACGCAATAGAAACACTACTCATACATTTAGCTCAGCAAACTTCAAATAACACTATTTCTACCAAAACCACCCCCCTCCCTTCACCATTAATCCAGTTCTCATTTTATCTTAACTGCTAACTACTTAACTAAGATTAATCCCTCTCAGACGAAGATAATGTTCATGGGATTTCAAGTAACAAAAACCCCACATTACACTAAATTAAATTTGTATAACTGGAAATTAATGGATTATTTTATTATACTAAGCACAGCAGATAGTTAGCCCACTTTCTGAAATATATTATTACATAGTCGCTGGTGGTATCTATTGCAGGAATAGTCTCACAGGAAGTACATTACTAGCAGAAAGCTAGACCAGAATCTCTCTTCCTCTTTGTGCAATAACAAAACAGAAGCTGAAGCTGGCTGCCTGAACAGCCCTTCAGCTGAAAAGCACTCTGAATTGTTACACAAATTTTAATCAGTTTCTTTATTAACTGATTTCTAACCATACCTGCAGGCACTATCTGGAGAAGGGGGAGATTTTTAGATCATTGCAGCATAGTTCCTTTTTGTTCCACAGCCCTTCTTCATTGGCAAAAAGATTTTGAACAAAATGTATTAGATCAGCAGATAGATACTTTGGGACAGAGGCCTTTGAATTAGATGGGTTCTTTTTTGCCATGGCCCTGAAAGTATCCCACTACCCCTGGGAGTCAGGCCAGCTGAGACACTGCAGGAATCTGGCCTTGAAAATCAGGCAGATCCTCAGCAAGGCTTCTTCTGGTTCTTCATTTCAAACTGCATTGGACCGTATCCTAGGCAGCCAAACCCCCAGGAGATGAGGGTTGCACTGGAGTACAGTGCTTTAGGTGCCTTTCCCCTAGTACTGGTAAGCCCTTGCCCCCCGACTAGTAAACCTTTGCGCATATCAGATTGTCTCGACATGCAACACTGCACAGACCACATGTTTGTGTTCTTGCTACTCTCTGCATAACCCTGCTCTTAAATTAAAAAAGATAGTTAGTCCAAAGGATGGAGTATCACTTTCTTGAGGAACTCCTCTCAAAAATGTGTTTGGGTGAGGAAATATCTAAATGGCTTCCCTATGGATTCCTGCTGTCTCATTGTATCAAGAAAGTATCAAAATTAGCTATAGGATCTGATCTAAAATCAGTTTTATGGTAATCCAGGACAAACTGTACAGATGTTCTTAAATATATAGATGATCCATTTTTCCTCCAGTCTTTCAGCTTCTGTAAATTCAGTCTTAGGTCTTTCCAACATTAGCTGCACCTATAATACGTAAAATCTGGCTTCTGCAAAACTAGAGGCTTGTAACCTTTTTTTGAAAGCTTAACTTTCATGTTACAGGTATAAGAAGAACAATTTTTTCCTTTTTTTACTAATTTATTCCATTCCAGCTCTTCCACTTCCTTGCGGATATTGTTAGGTTATGTGATTAAAGACTTGTCTCCATGAATACACACACAGAGGAACAAGGCAGGCGGAGGAACACCAATAACCTCATCAGAGCCAACAGAGCATCCCGACTCACTGGCTCCCAAGGCTGTCAGAAGAAGATGGGCAGTCCACGGCTTATGCATGAGACCCATCATGGTATCTCAACACGAGAGGAGGCTACCTGCATCAGCTTGCAGTCAGAGGAGGGTTACTATCTAAGCGGACTTATGGGACTGACATGGGACTTATTATGGTATGTGGTAATATCTGGGGATTGTGCCAGGATGTTTAGTAAGGAAAAGGGAGGAATCCAGGTGAACTGTGGAGGACCAACAAAAGGGTCTTTTTGCATGTAAACACATTGCTGCTCAGTATTCTTTTCTGGCCATGCCCTGTGCCTAACCATTGCACTCTGTTCTGTCTTACTGAAAACCATAGGATAGGGTTAGGGTTAATTTCTGTCTTGGACAAGTGTATTCCATACCATTTGACACCATGTCCAGTACTTAGGCAGGAGCTAGCCGGGGGGAAAGGTTTGGAAGTCGCTGCTTGGGAGCAGTCTTCGGCTTCCTGGAACCAGTCAGTGCACAGTGGGAAGGTAACCCTGTTTGTACATTCCTCCACTAGTGTTATTGTTGTTGTTTTTCTATTTCCTTTGTTGCCCTGTTAAACTGTTTTTATCTCAACCTGTGAGTTTTGCCTTTTTCTTCCAAGTCTCCCTCACTGCCGTAAGGTCTGAGTGAGCAGCTGCATGGTTCTTTGTCGCTGGCTGAAGCCAAACCATGACACTGGTCTGAGTGAGAAGCTGCATGGCTCTTTGTCACTGCCTGAAGACAAACCATGACACTGGTTGAGGCAGATATGTCTTTGTTCTGTGTGCATGTGTGTGTACAGATGCCTAAGCGCCAGCCACAGAAGATGGAGCAACAGGTCATATGGTTCTGTGTATCTGAGGTCACACCAACTGGAGAGACAGGACATGTTGGCGAGAGTGTCAACGTGTGTAATCACTGGCGAGCATCAAACTGGACTGGCCAGTGAACAAGGTAGAGGCTTGGGAGCCAAGTATTGTAACAACTGTTTAAGCTCAGTTACTGGAGAGGTCCATGTTATCTATATTTTCCCACTAGGGGACCTTCACTCTAATCAAGTGGAGTAGGAAACAGGGTGAGGCTGTTGGTGCTGTTCATGTTTGTGTGACTGCTGAGTGTGTCCCTGTGTTGATCTGCATTGGGCATTCATATAGCCATGTATGTGTGTATAGGGTGCAAGTATACACATGTGCTGGTTTTCAAAATACATGCCCAACCTCACTATGAGCTGGACCTGGGGACATGGATGTGCAGCACCTTTGTCAGACTACCAGACTCAGCAACTCCAACATATGTAGTTCTTACACATCTTCCAGGCATTCTGGAGCGGAAGAAAAGGAAAAGGCTACAACGGCATTGTTTACTTCCTTTAGCAGGTAACATCATATTTATTTCGTAATTTATTTTCTGTCTTTTACACCACACAGGGGATTTTAAGGTATGCTACAAGCCAGATGTGTAATAGAAATTAGAAATTAGAAATTCACCTGCTTGTGCTCTGAGATCTGTGGTTATATTGAGAGCATAGCGTATGTTGGTATCTGGTTTTGCAAACTGTCATAAAAAATGCTTTAAAATGTTGAATTATAATATATTTTTATGCTTTTCCACCTCCCCTGTTTTTCAGCCAGACTGGCTCACCAACATGTCAGCAAGGATTTAAGGAGTTTAGGTTATTTTACGTAAGACTATAATTATAGATCCACCAGAAATTCTGGATTTTCAGGCTAAGGAAATACATAAGATCAAAAGCAATGCAAGCAAAAATGGAGATAAGTCTATGCACAGAAATGACAAAAGGAAGGCAAAGATGGAGCTTGTTACAGTTACTTCTGTCACACTGGGTAAAAATGAGAAGTAATGAATGAGATCCAGTTGTCATGAATGTTGCCTGAAGCAGTGACAAGTGGATCCATGATGAAGACAGTGATTGTAGTACAGAGGATGATTATGCCTGGATCAGTTGAGGCACGTCTGAAGTAACAGGAATGGGACAAATTCTGCCAAATTGCACACTTCAGTACCAATGTAAAGGACTTCTGACATAAGCTCATAAGAGAAAAGAGGGCTTAATGTTTTAGTACATAAAGCAGAATTATGAACTCCATTACCATTAGTGACCATATCAAAGGAAGTATGATGTGTAATTTCTGGTAGAAATAGAGAAACAATGATGTGCTGTAGAAAGCAAAATTTAATAATCTTTAATATTAAGTCTAATTTAGTGACTAATTTGCAAGGATCAGGACTTCAAGCTGAACATGAACACAAATTACTAATACAGATGGGTTAATTTATAAGCCTTTCCTAGCAGAAATGTGTGATTGGTAGCAAAGATTACCCTATAAACTCATCAAAGGATAAATACCATAGATGAAATATATGTATCAGCACAATGCTGGCACAAGTAAACAGACATACTGGTTTTGAATAATTTTAGGCTGGAGCTTATTAAAAAAGCTTTCCCTCTTTGAGGAAGCTTTTAAAGAATATTCCAGCATATAATATTTGGGAAGTATACATAGTTTTAGTAATTTGAGGGAGATCTGTAGGATATAATGTGGTGACCCAGTCAGTGACTAAGGCGGCATCTTTTGTTCTGATACTTTTAAGAAAATATGAGACAAAAACTTGATTATGTTCAACGCTATATTTCGTTTTGAAACTTTCATCATGTGAAAGTCATCAACCACATAGACCAAAGTCCTAAGATTAATTTTTTTATAAAATAGCATTTTTTTTCAAATTCTGTATGTTGAATTACTTCTGACATTTTTCTGAGCTTTAATTTTATGCAGATCATGCTTTCAAGTTTTTCTGTTTATATGTTTTTGTCACACCTCAGAGGACTGAAAATCCTGTGGTGAGTGAATAACACAAAAAAGCTTACACAAAAACTTTCAAGAAGTTATATTGACAAGACCTAGGGTTAATTTTCATAATAAATAATGATATTTTGTAAATACATCAGCAGAATTACTATTGTTTGTATTAAAAAGAGTATAAGCAACATAGTGGTTCTTCACATTATTTTAAACTGACAATTTTTGAAGTATTTATTTTTAATGTTAGCATGCAGAAAATTTGAAAACATTTTTTTCCAAAATAAATATTTTTTTTCCAAAAGGTAACGTTTTCCCCATTTCTTCACACGTTTCCATGTTACTCATTCATTATATGTATTCTTTGCTTGTGTAATTTGGATAACTTCATAAAAAATAGAAACAAATGAATGGCCACACTCCTACAATTATATATAGAGAGAGAAGTGCAAAATTATTCTGCTTCCTGACCAGCAGCCTTCTTATGTTCTACTGATCCTTTTTGTCCTCCCTACTTTCGATTTTGAGCAACCTGCTCTAGTGAGAGGTGTCCCTGCCCATGGCAGGGGGGTTGGAACTTGATGATCTTTAAGGTCCCTTCCAACTCTAACCATTCTATGATTCTATGATTCTATGATTTTCTCACACTTGTTCCTCCTCCAACAAACTTGATCCCTTCTTTCCCTGACATTCCACTAAACATTCCATGATAAGTTTTGTACGTTCCCACCATCCCTCAAAGCATCCCATAAAAAGTTTTACACATTCTCATCCAACATCTCATGGTAAGTTCTCTCTTTTCCATGACGCTTTTGTTTTTCCCCTTCTTAACAGCTGCTTCTTAACCAGATCTATATGAACCCCTTAAAGGTGCTGAGAGGTCCTTTCCATGACCTATCCACCAGGGACCTCAGGGAGAGCTCATATTTTCCATATCATCTCCATTGTTCGCCTGTTAGTTAGTTTGTGAATTAAAATGTCATTTATTCCCTTCTTCGTCTCTTGTCTCTGTTTTCATGCTGGATAGCCGCTAACCAGATATCCTCACAAACCAGACATCCTTGCATTCCAAGTATCCGCATGTCCTTTACATTCCACATCTTCTTCACTTTTCTTACATCCCACATAGCCTTATAAAGATGATACATGAAAAAATGGGGAAAAAAAAATATTAAAGTCCTGGATACTTTCTTGTCATACTATGGTTTTTAAGTAGGGCCCATAAAATTCATCTCTTGAGGAAATTTTCTGCATTTTGTAACTAGTAATACCTACATCCTCTTTTAGTAAGAAGTTGTCCAGTGACCGTTTTAGAATGTACTTGTTTTCCTTACTTGTAATTTCTGTGAAACTGGAAATGAATCTTGAATTAGGCTGCACAAATTCTGCAAATCTTTTTTTGCAAAGCTAGCCATTCATTTAAGACAAGTTGCAATTAGGAGAACTTAAGAATTTTCATGATTCGGGATGTTGTTTGAAAATTCAGTGTAAGCTTACGTTACTGCATATCATTATATTTATAGGCATGAGAGGACATTGTATGTCAGTCGTACAATTGGCTGATCCATTCTCATTCACCACACTGAAGAGAATAATCAGTTTTACAGCTGGCATGTTCAGGATTCAGAAGTAACTTTTGGTTCCATCCAGGGAATCTGTATGAGCAGCAGAAGGAATTTTCACTGTTGGAGAGAGCTAACTATGGAAGTAATCAGCCCTGGTGTTGTATCAGTATGGCTTTTCTGGATAAAAAAATAATTTGGATTGACATATGCTACAAAAGCAGGATGCGGCTGGATAAAAGTGATGCATCATCTAGATGCAAGGTGAACAGCTTATTTCAAAAAGCAGCAGCAGTGAAAAAGTATGTAAGGTACCAATTTAAGAAGGAGTTAAACAGTTCTCAATGTATTATAAGGTCCTTAAGTGACCATGATAGTAAGCGAATATATACGCCGTAAGATAGACACCACTAACACAGGAATGAGGTTAATAACAGAGTTACAGGACAGTAACAAGATTCCTGACTATAAATCTAGCACTGAGGTAAAAGAATTAATAGTCATCTTAGTCTTCTGAATCTTCATTTCATACTTGACATCCTAGACTCTCTTTCCCTATTTTCCACTTCACAGTCTCCATTTCCCAATTACTACTGAAAATTCTACGTTTTTTCCCCCTTTATTTTTAAGTAATATATTTTTTGTAAACGTGCTCCACCTTTTGTCTCAGCACTGAGTCTTCATGTGTTTGGTTTTTTCCTCTGCATATAGCTGAATATGATTTTCAGAAGAACTTGCAAAAGGTTATCAGCTGAAAAGCTTTGAAAAGTATTAAGGTAATATGACTGTTACTATTTTTGCGAGCTACTTTAGGGCTCTTCATTTCAGTAAAAAATGTTTTTTTTCTTATTTTAAAACAAGTGCAAGCTGAAATAGGATGAGGAGGGTTGATATTTGCCTCTATAGCTGCTGACACAAAAGAACACAGCACTGAATGACACACTAAACACAAAGAATCATAGAATCATAGAATGGTTAGAGTTGGAAGGGACCTTAAAGATCATCAAGTTCCAACCCCCCTGCCATGGGCAGGGACACCTCTGACTAGAGCAGGTTGCTCAAAAATGAATGACTCTTCAAACTTCTTCAGTGCATTGTCTTAATTCTGAGGAGTATCCTGTCAAAAAAACCCAAACCAACCCACCTCTTCTTCCACAGTCTTTTCTTCTAAAGAAAATAGTTCCCCAAATTATTTTACATGAAACAATTTTAATAATTGTTCAAATTCAGGAAAAAAAGTCACTTTTTTTACATTTGATTTTTCACTAAAGAGCAGAGAGAATGTGCTAAAATGGAAGTGCTCCAAGGGAAAGAGAAACTAGGGAAGAATGTGCAATTACATGCCCTTAAGAATGGGGAAATAAAGATATTTTAAAAGTTCATTGTCTTCATGCCTTGAGTATAACAAGACCTATTCCATCATCAAAAAAACCCAGGTGTTATATTAGGCCAATCATTAAAATCACTATGGAGCTGTATAAACATGTATGAAGTTGAATGTAAATTGCTTAGTAGCATTTGTAAATTTATTTTGGTTGGGGTCTTTAATGTTTTGCACAGTGAATATTTTCTCAGTTGGAAAACTAATTTTTTTTCTCATTTCTGATCTTTATTCATAAAGGAAGACATTACTCACCTTAAGAAAGCGTGGCAGAACGGGCAATAAAATAAAAATGTTATCACTATCTCATAATTTATAGTTATATTGTTCATTTTTCAAACCATAATATCAGTGGCTACATTGCAGATTTATATCTGAAGGCAACACCAAGCTTTGGGAGAGATTCTTTGGTACTTAGAATCATTAGCTTGCAGCTAATAGAGCACAATGCCAAAGAACATTAAACAGGTTATTTCCAGTGAATACTCCTTGTAAAGCTTTTTTTTTTTTGCCCCAAAGGATGGTCAAATATTTCGTTTCAACATAAATTATGATTTACTTTCAGATAATAATCATGCGTGAGGATCTGGGAGAGGAATACAGATTGTTTATTACATATGCAAAATGTCATTAGTGATTGTTGTTTTATTGAGTTAATACTTCCTATAGAATTTCTGAGAACTGAGTCCTTCAAAATGAAATGTTGCTTTTATTAAAAAAAAAGGTGGATTCAAGTTCAAGGATGTTTATCACCAATGTACTATTCAATACCTAGGGATATTTTTCTCTTTCTATTTCTATATGGATATGCTGCCATTTAGTGAAAATCGGACAGGCTGGAGATATGGGACAACAAGAAAATCAACAGAGGAGTCTTGCACCTGAGGAGGAATAACTCCAGGCACAGGCAAAGGTTGGTCAACAGTGTTTGAATATCTCCAGTCTGTGGAGGTATTAACAATCTGACCAACCACAGTCTCGGTAACCTGCTCTAGGTGACTCTGCCTGAGCAGTGAGCTTGGACTAGATGTGCCCTCCAACCCCAACTATTCTGTCAATCCATGATTCTCTTTCACATGCCCAGAAATTACTTTAACATACTACTTTATAAAGTTACAGAGGTATGATTCACGCTAAAACACTCATAAAATCCATCTGTTATGTCCTAAAGTGTATTCTGTGGAAAGGGTGTTCCCAGATCATGAACATGGGGATTAGCTTCTGGGGACTTTGGTGCAAAACACTATAACTTGCATAGAAAGTATAGGTGTGCTGACTTGAACACAGAAATTTGTACTGTATATTTAATAGAGAATTCCTTGTATGATATATTACACATAACTTATTTTACTATCTTTACATATTGTTTGTTCAGTCACAGAATCACAGAATGTTAGGGCTTGGAAGGGACCTCTAGAGATCATTTGGTCCAACCCCCCTGCCAGAGCAGGTCCACTTACAGCAGGTTGCACAGGATGGCATCCAGGTGAGTTTTGAACGTCTCCAGAGTCGGAGACTCCACCACCTCTCTGGGCAGCCTGTTCCAGTGCTCTGCCACCCTCAAAGTAAAGAAGTTCCTCCTCATGTTCAGATGGAACTTCCTATTTTTGAGTTTATACCCATTGCCCCTTGTCCTATTAGTATTTTTAATTTACTTTAAGGTACAAAAATCAAGGGAAATTGATATTTTGAGGACTTATAATTATTAAGATTTTGGAGACTCTAAGAGAAAAATTATGTTGGAGATTAAAAACTAGGTTATGGGAATGTCCATAAAAGGCCTATGTATAATAATAGGGAATAGTCTTACCTCCCATGGCCAAACATGTTCAAACTGCAACAACAGATATTCAAATTTAGTCATAGGAAACACTTTATATCAGGAAGGATATGAAAAACTAGAACAACTGATAGCTTGAGTAAAGTTCCTAGAACCCCTGTCAATGATATTTGTTTCTATGAACAATGGTGTTTGTAGCAGTTTTACATATTTCAAGTACCCGAAATGCTATCTCAGCTCTGCTGTCCACTGGGAATTTTTCTGGTTGGCTGTGATTATTTGCACATAACAGCAAGAACATAGCAAATTATATAATGGAGAATCCTTGGATTTTCTTTTAATATAGCACATATAAAGAAATTAATTACTTGTTATGTAAGTGAAACCTCTATTACTTATAATTAGTGTTAAGAAAAGACCTTATATCTATCACCTTAAAAATTTTGAAACATTTTTTCCTTATTAAAACAGCCATTTAGCAAAAAAGTAAAACAAATAAATTTTGCAAATCAAACATTTTACAAGTTAAAAAAAAAAATCCTTAATTGTTTTCAGGATGCATTCAATATAAGTACTACGCATATTGTTTATGTAATATTAGATATATATGTATAGGTATATGGATGTAAGCTGTGGTCTCTACATTTTTTAGTGGATAAGAAAAATTAAGATCCCACAAAAATTCTTATGCAAGTAGCTAATACACCTTGCAGGCGGATTTTTAAAAAGTGCTCTCTCTTTGTATTAACAAAATCTAGATTGAGAAATTTCCATGTAGAAAACAAATAATAGCTGGTAGGTAAAGTCCAACAAACTATAATTATAAATGAAATATGTATAAAATTGACAAATAAATGAACACATTTCAGTATAGACGCTTAAAAAGCTGGTGGAAATGTACATGTATGTGTATATGATGAAGAAATCTGTAATGACAGCAGGTATACAGATGTGTATATGATGAAGAAATCTGTAATGACAGCAGGTATACAGATGTGTATATGATGAAGAAATCTGTAATGACAGCAGATATACAGTCCTTTCCACTAGGTCTAGTTAGCATTAAAAGTAGACTTTTTTCCAATGGAAAAGCTGTCCTATTGCTAACAATCATTATCAGTATTATTTATGTTTATAGCATCCATAAACATGATGGTATATACTGATGGGGGAAAAAAAACCTCCTCCCATGCAGAAGGAATTTTAGAACTGACATAATACAATCATAAGCAGGAAGAGTTTGGACCACAGTTTCTCTATTATAGGTTATTTACAGCCTTTTAAATTCACATTTTTTGTTCTTTATATTGTGTGTCTGACAACTTTAGCTGATATTATTGATGAATTATAAATGCTCCTCATTGGAAAAAAAAAAACCACCCTACATTTGAAATGGAAATAGTAATATTTTAAAGAATGATGGTTAAATAGCTTTTTTTCTGATATAATTAACCAATGAAGTAAAGTCACTGTTTACAAAAAGCTAAGATTTGTGGAGGAATTTGCACAGCCTGCCCATGGAACAACAACCTTGCCATATATATATAAACATATAGTAAACTTTATAGCTATTGCACATAATAAAAGGAAGTGAAGGAAGACTTCAAGCCTGTTTGGTGGAAGGAAGGGAACAAACAATATTGCTCGGATATTAGTGATGGCAGTGGTCCAAAAGTGATGTGAAGAAGTAAACAAGATGGCCTGGAGATGGGGAAGATCCTCCAAAGATCCATGGAGAACATCCACCCACAGGCCCAGCCACTGTGAGGAAGCATTTTTGTTGTCAGTTAGTAATAATCAATAAATCTCTAATCTACTTCCCTGACACAACCACAACCACACCAAGTCATCGCATCCCAGTGCACAAGATGTTAAAACCCACCTCTTAAGGAGCTGTGTGCCCATCTTTGCCATCCAGTCTCTATGGCTGCCTTGGAACTAACTAGTGGGACCACTGGCAGTGGGACCACTGAAATCCTTTCCCTTCATGAAATTATTTATGATATCCTACATTCTGGTCTCCATATAGGTTGTAACACTAAAGGCATCCTATTCAAACACTAGGACACCTTAACAATTTATTAAATTACTGAGGAGAAAGAAGCTTCCATTGATTATTTTTCTGCGTTATATACTAGGAACTGCTTTCTGGTGATAAGTAACACTGCATATGGAAATACAACAGTCCAGCATGACTTCATGGTGTTGTTAGTCTTTCTACAGATTTCTTGGAGAAAGAATGGAAATACATTTGGAGGTATTCCTAAAGAGAAAGAAAGAGAGAGGGAAAAAAGAAGATATTAAGAAATCCTCTAATGTAGAGAGATCATAAGAAGACATTTAATCTTGGCTTATTAAATTTCAGAAATCTGAATGTTTTTAACTGTCAGAAAGGAAAAGCAAGATAGTAAATGTCTGGAGTCACAGATCAATACTTTTTTTTATCTTATGTATGTTCATTGACATCTAGATTCTTGATTCCAAAAGATGCTCAACCACATTTGGAATTAACACAGATCCACTGCCAGAAAGAGGGAAATGAAACCATGTGTCACCTTTGTAATACTGGCAGAAAATATACTGCATATGCAAACACGTGTATCCTCTGTCATAGGGATGTGTTGATAAAGTTAAACATCTCTTAACAGCAGTAACACTGTCACATGGCAGACAATGCAGACAATTTTGCAACACCACATAATATAGTCAGTCTGCTGACTGTTCAGGGGTTAGTGATGATGGTGCTATGGAGGAGTTGAGGACTCAAACATGTTCAGACTAGCACTGCTGTCTGGAGACAGTCATCATTTAATCAAAACCCATGTGGGGCTTAAAATCCTAGGCTTTTTTTTTGTGATTAACATGCACTATACTCAACAGCCAACTGTACATTTCTTCTTAGCCTCAGTGAAGCCTTAAATCCATTAAAATATACAGATTCAGATGATAGTCCAATATCAGAGGAGGACGCACACAGTCATAAAATGTGCCATATTGATCTGCAAACAATGTCATACGGAATCATATTCTGCTACTTTGATTAAGGTAAATATCACTACTCTATTCTATGGGTCTACTTGACTGGGAAAATACTAGAGATTATTAAGAAAAACTGCATGTGCCCTCTGTAAATAAAAACAAGTGTGTTCCACTGGAGAACTTAAACCTGCAATCGTCTAACTAACATACATTTCAATGCTACCTTAAAAATTCACATAGCAGAGAAAGAAAGTTTCAGTAGACATTTGCTCATCTAGTGTCAAAACTGGCAATTTTTGAGACAGAATGGGAAGAAATAATCCATAAATTTCCATCATTAATAGTTATCATGTGTTGTCAGAAGCTGTCACATTGTAATTTACATAATGTTAATGGAATGCTATCATTGATACTGATGTATCTAATAACATTACAGAATAGTGTTACTGGTAAATTGCAACATCTTGCCATCAAACATAAAAATGACACTTTTAATAGTAATATCAGAATTTTAATGCCCTAAAATTAGCCTTCTTTCCAACAGTTTTAAGTGTGCTGTCTTATCGAGGAAATCACACTGCAATTAGCTTTCACTGTGACTTGTGCAATGTCACAGTGCAAATATTGTCTTACCTTTCATGCTTACAATGCAATGTGCAATGCATTGATACTTGCTTTAAGCTTTAATTCATTTTTTTTCCTTTTTTCTTCCTTTAAATGAAGGTAATCCTCTACTTACTGGGGAAGCAAATTACTTTCCTCTTATAACGTAATGATGCAGAAGAGTGGTGTTTTCTAACAATGGAAAATAAAATGTAGCTGTCTTTCTGAGCAAGAAAACACTTCACAATTATTAGGAAAAAAAAAAGAAAAAAGAATCAAGGGCAACTATGCTATAAAGCAGAATAAAATTAGCTTCCAGTGGATAACGTAATAAATAACAAATTAATACCAGAAAGAAATTTGCTGCTAAGACTCCTGTTTCTGTTGCCTTTCTCAAACCAGACTTAGTAGCTAGAGTTATGCCCAGCTTTGGGAATTGGTAGAGATGAGTGGTGATGCATTTGTTCAGGGTAATAGTCTGATGTTTATAATTCATTCAGCCTGAGGATCACCACCTGCCTTTTCCAAACTTTTGCTTAAATTGATGATTTCAGAAATATTTAAACATATACCTTGAACTAGAAACTGGTAAAGATAATATTTAATGACAGACAGGATTGCAAGCCAAAGTGGTAGGAAATAAATTTTCCTCAAGCAAAGCTATTGCTTTTTGTTAAGATTTAAAAAACATTGTCACTTGGTCATAAATATGTACGGGAAATGCTTTGTTGTCCTTAAAGTCGTCTAAAGTTCCTATTCTTTAGAAACATCTTTCCAGAAGGTTTATAAAAAAGAGATTAAGACCACTTCGTGTATTTCTGGCAGCTTGACACTTCCACATCCACATTAAGAAAGAAAATTCACGTCTCTCTTTTATTTCTTCTGCCTGTAATCAATTATTTATACAGCTTGGAACACAGACTGAAAGCAACCCAGCTGAGAACAGCAATAACATGACACTAGGGCAAAATAAGTATTCAAAACTAGATTTCCCACAACACAGATAAATGTCCTTTATTGCCACTGACTGTTGCATCCTGGCCTCTCCTTCTGACTCTAGAAGTCATTCTCCCCTCTCAGTCTCTTTTGTTTTGAAACTGAAACTAGTAGTTTGAATATCTAGAATTTTCAAAATCCAGTTCATTCCAGAACACCATATATTTTTATTTGAAAATGAGCAATTTTCCACTTGAGAGATGTATGTCTTCATAATTTTTTATATCCGTACATAATGATTGCTTAGTCTTAATGTCTTACATTGTCAGCTTCCGCATTCCTGTGCTCGGCATTACTAAGGGGTAGAAAAAAGATCCAATAATTTAAAACTGACTTTAGAGGGCTACTCTGGTTTTAACACCTTTTTTCACATGGCATTGACCTTGACCTAAAGCAATGTCAGTGGCAACCATCATGCTGCCACTGGCAATGGTCTTACATAGCAGCCTATCCTATTAAGAACCAGTTCAGAAATAAGTGAGTTGAGGACCATTATGCTGGAGTGTGTCTTTCCAACCACAGCTGAAAAACTGACACAGTACCTTCCATACCCCATATCTGTGCTCTTGTCAGGTGGCACAGCAAGAAATCAATTTCGTTTAATAGCACATTTTTATAGGTTCTGAAAAAACTACATGGGAAACTTTGAAAAAAATAAAATAAGCCAAAATCACAAAACCAAAATACTTCTCTCATCAATAATACATTTTGTTCAGCAACAAGGTGACTTTCTGATGTAAGTCAGAATATCCCTGAAGAGGTTAATTATAAAAGGTGTTTTCCCATCTGGTTTTGATTAGTGGGCATATTACAGAGTTCACAAAGAGCCTGGCTGCCCAATGACTGCAAAAGTATTTTCACATCAGGTGTCAGAAAAAAATTTATTTGTTTTACACTATCATCTTATAATATATACATTATAATCTTACAATATATAATTATACTATAAGCATAGCAGTTTTCTCTTGCAGTGAATAATTGATAGCAATAAGACCAAACTATTGTCGTGGGTTTGGGCCAGATTGGCCCAAGCAAGCCGAGCGACAGATGTTCCCTCTCTCCTGCCGAGCAGGAGAGAGAGAAGAAGAGAGACTAGTTTAGTAAGAACTAAACTACTTTAATGAAATATAAAGAATAAAATAACAAAAAGAAAAATAACGAAATATATACAAAACAGTATCAAGCTCCCAGGATGACAATCACGTCACCAGCAGGCACTGGGGAAGTCCCAGACTGGACTCAGCGACGGAAGGGAACTGGATCCAGGAACACACAGGTCAGAATCAAAGGCAGACGAACCGATGGAGTCCTCCTCGGATGCCGGCCATTGAAGAAGAAAAACAAGAGTCCCAGCAAGAGCAAAAGCCTGAGCAAGTCAGAGAAGAAAGTGAAGCCGGAAGCCATGAAACGGAAAACCGGAACAACTGAAAAATGGATGCTGACCCTTTGATCCCTCAGCTTTTATACTGAGCATGATGCAGTGGGATGGAATACACTGTTTGGTCAGTTTTGGGTCACCTGTGCTGTCTGCTCCTCCCCACAGATGGGACCCCTCTACGCCTCTCTGCTTCCAACCCTCCAACAGGGCAAATAACAAGGTGTCTGGCCTTGGTCGTTATCGCAGTAAGCCTAAGCAAGGGCCTCTCTGCACACCGTGCCTTGGCATCAGCTATAAACATGGGTCTTATCACTCTGAGAAAGAGCAGTTTTCTGCACAATATGCTGTTAATTTCAGCAGTAAGAAGAGGCCTAGTTAGAAAGCAGAGTTACTGAACAAATTGGTCCTGTTTTACTTCAAACCAGGACAACTATTCAAGACAGCAGATGCAATACAATGTACTTTTTTCCTCGTTAAAAAAAAAGTGTGAAATTTTCTATATAACTTAAACATTATAAGCACAGGAAATGCTTATAAGCATTTCTTTGTAAAAGAAAACTAAATGTGCAAAGCTAATGGAAAATCATTGTTACTGCTACACTGAGGCAATTTTAATCTGTTGTGGCACTATTTAAGAGTGATTAATGCAAAACAATGCTGTGGATCTAATCCTGAATTGACCGACAATAGTCAGTTGAACAAAACAATGAAATAAAAAAGTTTTCCTTGTGCATAATGCTAAATCTGTAGTTTAGAAACATACATTTGGAAAATTACAACACGTCTACTTGCAACAGCATGATTTAGTGAATCTATAGAATTTAGTTTAACTGCAATAAACTCACTATTACATAACAATTTATGACATTTCGTGAAGTAAAGTGTATAAATATAAAATGGAAAACACTAGGCTAGGATAAAGTTTTACAGAAAAAAAAGCACAAAGAATCCCAAAAGATCATAAGACATGTATAAGGTATATGTGTTTGCCTTTTATTAATTCTACTAGGCTTTTGTCTTAGAAAAACTAAATTTATTATATTCATAATAGTTGTCACTTTACCCTTTCTTCCCCTTCTTTTGTATACACTTTATATGGCAATATTACTGAATGCATATTAGTACACAACAAAAGGAGCATGGAAGAGAATAAGAAAAGCACTAAACCATATTTGCTGGCTAATGGAATAGAAATTTCTAGTCCAACATCAATCTGACATGAAGCTACGTGTCATTTGGAAGATCTTGTAAAATATTTATAATCCGTGTTGCTTTTCTGGAACGTTTAATCTACGTGATTTACAAAATAATGAAATAGTTGCAAATTAAATAATTTACAATTTCATTAAGATGTTAATTTCAATAAATGTTCACTATTTTTCTCCCTGCCCCTGAAAAAAATAAATTAAATGAAATTATTGATACCAAATTCTCACCTTGTATAAAATATTATTAGAGTTCAGGAAACAACAGTGACTATGCTGCATAAAATAATCTAAGAAATACACATTGATACACTTGCTGTCACTTCTGGTCCATAAAATATGAATCCACTTTGTGCTCATGAGCTAATAAAAGTGGTGAGGACTTTGGAGCCGCTACTTTTTTTAGACATTACTTAATAGACTTTCTACATATTTATTCTCATTTAGTAGGCAAAGTACATTTCGGGTCTAAACTCTAATGCTTTGGGATTATGTACTTCTTTATTATATCTTTAAAGACCTTCTATGCTATTATCCTCCTAATGCTAAATGCACAATGAGCATTCAATTCTGTGTCTTTTTGCCAAGTGCCCTCTTTCTCCTCTTTCAAATCATTCATTAAACCCACATCTTCCAGGAATCCTTCTACTTTGTTTTTTTCCTAATCAGTAATCTCTTTATGCTTTTCACTGCTTTAAATCCTGTTCAATTCCCCTTCGCTCCCTATCATTAGGTGAAGCAGTCTGCTTCTTGTAGCTTTGATTAAGGATAAAATGTAAATCCCTAACCAAGTGAGCCTTTGTTTAAACAACCAGGAGGAAAAAAAGAGTGTAGTTTTTCTCATAACTTACAAAGTGAAAATATCTTTTCAGAAGAGTTCAGATAGACAGAAGGACCTTTGCTGATGGCTTCCCCTGCCATGGCTTCATGGGGGAATTATTTATTCTTAGTATATTTATCATCTATCAGACTATGAATGATTTGGCAAATTATTAAGCAAATTCTTCAAGAATCCCTTAGAAGTGCATTGGCTGGAGCAGTGAATTGTTTTACTGACTTGTTATATATACAGGTTTTTCCGTCCGTGTGTCTGACATTACAGTCAAAATTTTCTTACAACCGAAATGGTATAAATTTTATTTGTAGAGCTAAAAAATATTGTTAGTGGAATTAATGGTTAGACTTTCTAAACAAAATTCAGCAGCTTTTGTTTGCAGCTCTGTTACAATACTGAGTATTAGTATAGTTAAAGGTGATGATAGGATATGTAAAAACTTTCTGGTATCTGTCTCTTTTCTCTGACGTTATATTCCCCCTTACAGTGCTCCCCAGAGCCCAAGGGCCACCACTGAAATGGCACTAGTTAGGCAATAGCTACTTGACCACATGCAAATGTTACCTCAGCTAAAAGATACTAAAAATAACTCTGTTGAAAGTAAGTCCGGATAAGTCCAACATCTGCACTGTCAGGTCAATACAAAACCTGTGACCTCTGACTAGTCAGAGAAAAATCAGAATGACCAGGCTGTATCCTATCCACTTGTTAATCTTGCAGCAATGGAAAAAAGAGGATTTATGCATATTCAGAACTTCCACTCTTAACAATAACAATGGGACACCCAAATTTAGATCTATGTCTATTCTGCACGTATATGTGATCCTCTGATATCTAGGACACATCTTCCCAACCATTTATGAAGGATACAGTAACTTTGAAGATGTCTCGTCCTTTCTGTATGTCTCTCATTCCTTCCACATGATTCTGCTTTTCACAGCTATTCAAGAGAGGAAGAGAGATATGCTTTGCCTTGTAACTGTGTAGCATTTAGCAGGTGAGGAGTTTGACTATGGTCCTACTCCATGCAGTTCTGTTCCTTGACAAGCTGAAATCTGTGGCATTGACTAGAGAAGTCCATGTCCCTCACACCTTAATGTACCACCTGGCCAGACTTAAGCCCATGGGGTCCAACAGTAAACTGGACGAAAATAATATTTAAATGAAAGTTTTAACAAGCTGAGCATGTCTGAGCCTAATATATGGAAAAGAGGCAGGAAAAATGGGAATGATTATAGCAATATCTCCCAAATACTATGAATGTAAAATGACAAATATTATTGATTTTAACCCAGACTGGGAATTCATGTTATCTCCTTCACACTGAAAAATAATATTATTTCTTCCACTAGATATCGTTGTTTCTTCCTTCATGCTGCTCTCATTTGAATAATCTTGTTCACCTGCAGCCCTCTTCTCTTTTTGTTTTAATCTCCTCAGTGAAGGGTACCAGCAATCTCTCCCCACCTCTGGTGATTTAATCACCATCAGCTCTGTTTTATGACAAGTTCAACAACAAGGTTATTGTTTGCATATTTGATTGTTTTAATGTTATACTAATGCTAAACACTGATCAAAAATATTGGGTTTTTAACATACTTCAGTCTGTTATATAGGACAACCTTCAATTCTAATGGCAATGCATTTTAAATTATTTCTATATCCTTATGTATATCCACAAATAATTACTAAATTGCTGTCAGTGTCAAGATACAAAGGCAGCACATATTATTGACAATAGCTACATAATTTACAAGTTTTCACTTTAGAAAATCCTTAAGTCTCTCTTAGCGTTTTATACTACATAGGAAACATTTACTATAACCCATTCCTTGGATTTTTCCACAAGAAATCACAAAGCCTGTACATCTAGTGATGTTTCTAGTCTGTCCTAACCACAGCTGAACATCACTGAAATTACAGCTGTGTTTCTGATAATGCTTCCTGTCACCTTTTCCTTCATCTGGTTTTGTACCACTTAAATATTGAATAGGAATTCATTTGAACCCACTAGTGTGACCAATAAATGAACCTGCACAATGAGAGAAGGCTCAGAGTAGTTGGGCAATAGTGGTGTGTTCATGGAGATCAGGGGTGTAGGCATGGGAGTGACTGACTACAGCTGCTGGAAAGGAGGCTGAAATTCAACACAAAGGCAACCAAGGGGTGGCTTTTTTTTTTTTGATAAACAGCTGGATCAGTTGAGTGAATCAACAGACTAGATCAGTAGAGCACATCACCCAGTTATATTATCTGAGTCAACCAACAAACAAAATAAAGTTAATCAAAAGAGTGCGAATGTCTTCCTGAGCTGTCCAGACCATAATCGAGGGTATTATTTAACCCCAGCTGTCAACGACAGAGGCTTTTGCTCTCTGTCCCCCAGTGGAATGAGGAAGAAAAACAGAAGGGTAAAAGTAAGAAAACGCATGGGTTGGGATAAAGACAGTTTAATAGGTAAAGAAAAACCCGTATGTGCATGCAAAGCAAAACAAGGAATTAATTTACTCCTTCCCATCTGCGGGCAGGTGTTTAGCCATCCCCAGGAAAGCAGGGCTTCAGCACAAGTAACCATTACTTGGGAAGTCAAACGCCATAACTCTGAATGTCCCACCCTTCTTCTTCCCCAAGCTTTTTATTGTTGAGCATGATGTCATATGATATGGAATATACCTTTGGTCAGTTGGGGTCAGCTGTCCTAGCTGTGTCCTCTCCCCACTTCTTATGCACTCGCAGTCTACTTGATGGTGGGGTGGTGTGAGAAGCAGAAAAGGCTTTGACACTGGGTAAGCGCTGCTCAGCAATAACAAAAAGGATCCCTGCAACACTGTTTCCAGCACAAATACAAAACATAGCCCTGTACTAGCTACTATGAGAAAATTAACTCTATCCCAGCCAAAACCAGCACAAGGCTGTACACACGGCTCAGCCATATGCAGAGTATAAAACCTGAAGAACCAACATAAAGAATTTCAAAGACAGCAGTTTTGAGCTGGTTTCAACCTATGCATTTTTTGCAGGTGACTGGGGAAACCCAGTGTCATGATAGTGAGCACAATTATAGAGACCAGTAATAAGAATCGTGTTTGAATTGTGACTCACCTGTGTATTGCAACTCGCTCATGTATTGCAATTGCCATACTCTGTTAAGTGTATTTTGTGTTTGTATTGAAATTTAAGCACATTGCTGTGCCACTCTGCTAGATCTGAATCCCATGAAATGTCAAAAGGTTTCGAATTAGTCAATTTGTATTAAACACTATGGAATTTGGATGATGAGGTAAAGTCTCTGTGCTCAAAGAACAATTAAGACTGGGTTTGCTATCTCTTCTGCAACCCAGGAGAGAGGAGACTTGCCTGGCCAGAACAGGATGCAGATAAGGATGGGGCCCTGTGTAGCAGGACAGCCCTGCTTTTCATCAGTGAACACAAGATAACAGGAACTTGTGCAGTTCTTTGTTTCTTCAGAAACTAGTGTGCCTGATGACTGACCTCTGCCTCATTACCTGTGCAATGCATAAGCTGACACCCCTGTATATGCTAATGAAGATTCTAGAGATCATGCTAAACATATATGACTATAGCACTCATCTCTTCACCCAAACCATGACCACTATACATCACCTAGGGGAGGGAAACCTTGCAATTTTGGGGATAAAAAGACAGAGAAAATGACTGTTAAATTGGGAAAGAAGAACCTCAATACCTGGCAGACCAGGTGACTGGCTGCTTTCTCTTCCTCCACCCCAGGCAGGGATGCCTTCTTGGGTAAGCTCTGCACCCTTCATCCTCTGGTGAATGTTACCCTCAGGCTGTTGTATTACTATTACTTCTGCTAGCAATATTAACATTAATTAGTAGCACTATTGTAGTCAGTGAATTTATCAACAGCAATCTTGAATCTGTTCTGTTGCTCTCAATAAAATAACTAATTTTGATTTTTGTGAATCTGTCTCAGTGAAAGTCCTTTGCTGGAACTCTGATAGAAAAGTCAGCGAAAGTCCTGGGACTCTTACAAACAAATATCGAAACTACATTCCTTTTAATGAGACAAACACTAAACCTCCAAATACGAAATATCTAATGAACCCTTCAGAGAGTATTGGAACCTGATAATTACAGGTTCTCACATCTGGTAGCATTTTGCTTTCTTTTACTGTACCACGCCAGAACTGTCTGGCTGCTCAGCTTTCTTCAAAGTCCTCATACCTTCAGTTTCTAATGATGTTTGTTTCAAAATAATGATTCTATATAAATTCTTGGCAACAACATCCTGGCCTACTATTATGGTCTATTAAATTCAAAGTCAATATTTTTATTTTTTAAATATTTTCCTAGGATAATGGCTTTTATTGCTGGTAATCATAAGTGCATAACATCAAGCCATACGAACCAAATATTAGCTTTTTTGTATCTTGCCATCAACTGATGACAAACCCATTTTCTGGCCTCTGCCAATGTTTCACAGTGCCATTCTGTGTTGAAAGACAAATTTAATTGTTCACATTTTTCAACTTATAACCTTATTTGACAAGTACATTTGAACTTTTAAGGACACCTTCACATTGCTATGCAAATGTAAACTTCATCAGGAGCTCATTACTACATAATAACTATTAATATAAAAAATAAAATAAGTATTAACAATCCCAGATCTTTCCAAACAACCCACTTGTCAGATAAGAAATCTTAGTGGAGAAGAGACCTACAGTTGTATAAAAGAAATTTCTTTTCTTGCTTTTAAAGGTTTCCCTTTAAAATGTTCAGAGTGTTCTAAAAGTGTATAAAAGTGTATCTTTTATAGTACAAGGTAACAGGACTCAAATAATGATGACATTTAACCAAATAATTTTTAATATAG
>VZSF01007970.1:133269-152136 GCA_013398295.1 Chionis minor | reverse complement strand
TTAATATAGTCTTTGAAAATATGCAAGCGAACCCATTTTATTCTCAAAATTTAAAATTTTAAGCAAGGTCTAAATTTGCCTGTCTCGTATAAAAGTAATCGCAGCTTCACAAGCCCATCTGGTTTGTAGGCTATCTTTTGGTAACTCCAAATTGAGTAACTCCAGGTAGCTCCAAACTCCAGGTGAACCAAGCATTTAATTTTAAAATTCCATCAGCTGAATTATTTATATATATACATAGCTTTTGTACAAGTAATTTTCAATTATATTTATATAAAATCTGACGTTTGTGAGGCCACCTCTCTGCTCTGTCTCTGACTTTTACAGGATATGAAAATATAACATGCATGCATAACAGTTTTCTAATATTTTCAGTATTAACTGATCATCTTTAAAAAGGAGGAGTCACCTGCAAAGGCCTGCCTTTCTAGAACTTCCTAAAATAAGCCATTATTGTGGAACAAAAAGAAGGAAAAAAAAAGGAGAATAGAAAGCCTTCTGACAATAAAATGAGGTAGTAAAAATTTACACAGACCAAACCAACACTCTTTAAGCCATTCCCTGCGTTCTTGAAAATTATATACATAATCTGCAACTTCTGAGGGATTAAAATGAAGAGATGAATAAATATAGAAAGAAAATAAACTAGATAAGAAGATTTCAATTCAAATTGAGCTGTACAGGCACTTTCCAGACTTACAAGACATAAAAAGAGAGAAAATCAATGTGTTGGATGCTTACTTGACACTATGTTGTCAAACCTCTCCTTTATATCCCAGGTATGAGGTGGCGTATAACTGTACAATGAGGGCTCAACTATAAATCTTCCTTTGCTCCTGAGAGTGCAAAGGCATTAAGTTTTCTCCCCCTTTCCTGAGCACGGCTTATGCTTCAGTCCTTAGTGTCTCTAATATTCTTGCTAGCACACTGAGCAAGAAGCTAGAATATTGTTTTTCTCTTTGTGAATTCATCTTGAAGAAGATGAAGTAGAAGTAGAAGAACATCTACTCTAATCTGTGATTGATATACAGGGCGGGCTAAAGGGAGCTGCACAGAGCAGAGTCTCATTAGGCATCACCCACAGTCTGGCCCTTCTTTTTTGTTTCCTTTCCATAATACAAATTACATTAGCAATAATTATAATTCTGTTGTGCTTGTTGCATATGAGCCAATAGTCACGTGCAAAACATGCATCACAACTGAAAGTTGTTATTTTTCTATCCAGCCTTAGCAATTACTATCTCATTAAAGAAAGGAATTGCTTTGTTAGGTACACTGGAATAAGACTCAAAAGCAAGCCTAAAGGATCAATTTAATGTCTCAGCATTATCCATTTTTCACACTGTTTTGTATTAAAGCTATTTGTGTAGTTAATCCTGCAAGAAAAATCAGTTTTTCTATCAGCAGTATAAGTCTGTTGGCATAAGAAAATAAAAAGGGACACAATGTTAGCAGTTTGACACAAAAGCTTTCTGTAACTGCGCAGGAGAAGATAAGTGTCATGGTGCGAAGCCTTTCTGAAAACACTCCTCAGGCAGGTGACATCTTGACTACATCTGCTCCAGTCTAGCTCATTGGATGATACTGGTGTGTACTGGGAAAACAACAAAGCAGAGATAACTGCAATGGTGAAGCTTGCCCAAAAGCTCTGTACTATATGCGTCATGATTTAGGGATATTCTGGAAAGAAATAGAGGCACAGAACTGTTCACATTTTTAAAATCCTTGTAATAATTTCAGGGTAGGAGACTAGACAGTTATAATGACCCAGGCAGAAAGCTGGTGAAATAGCAAAATAGTGAAAACAGTAAACCCTCTAGGAGAACATCCATATATGGTTTTCTGACATCTTTTTAGTGTCTGAGGCTGTGGTAGGACCATCACGTACAGGGGCCAGGCCACAAGTCTGGAATGCAGAAAAGATTTTAGAAGTCGAGAGCATACGGGTCACAACCCATGGCCCATTACTGTGCTATGCAGCCTTCAGTGCAGAAGGTGTAGGATCTCCTTACTCAGCCAGCAATGAGCAAGGCTCTCATCTTGCTCAGCACACTGCAGAAGCAATCCCTCACCCCCAGCAGCAATTAGAAGTCCCTGAAGAAGAAGCCTGGAAACCGAAACAACTGCTGTCGCTGTGTGCTGCTCCCAGACTTAATAATCAGACAATGATCTTCCTTAAATATTGCATGTGACATGTCTATGATATTAATCATTCAATTAATTAATTAATCAATCAATTAATAATTAATCAATGTTTAACAAAGGCAAAAAGTGCTGCTCACTGAATATAAATGCTTGCACAGAAAGCTTTACCATTTGTGTAGTGAACTTAATTAAAAAGCTCTGTTTAAAATGCATTTTGAGAATCTAAAATCCTTCAAAAAGAAATAAGTTGTTTTCCTTCACTTAGAGCTTTTATTTCTTCATAAATGATGGGTGGCTTCAAAGACCAAAAGGTAAATTCTCATCTGCTCTCTTAATTTAAAAGCTATTTTAACATTCTGATAAGCCCAGGAGTTTTGGAAAGCTTCATTTTGTTTGCCTCACTAGTCGATGAACAAACTTGAAGTAATTAACAAAAGCAAGCTATCTCAGAAACAGACTTAGTCTTTGCATTTAGCACAAGAACATGAAAATTTACACAGGAAAGACTGCATCTACTAATGATTAAACTGCTTTCTCTACTGTTTAATACAACTGACACCTTTCAATGAAGGTCAAGGTTGAGAGAGGAAGGCATTGTACTGCATTTAGATTCAATCACGTAGAATTATAAAAATGGATTATCAATATCCAAATGATGTGGAATTAAGCTTTTCAGATAGAAGAGAACTTGGTAACATTTTCTCATAACTGCAGCTAAGGAAGAACATGAACGTGTCTGAACAAAGATCAATTGATTACACTAAGCAAAAAGTTTCTGAATCTTTCTGACCTTGCAGTTTCTAGTATTATTTGCATGCAATGTTTTCTATAAATACAAAACCTATCACCTGTCTGTGTCAAGCCTGTGGTATGTAACAACAACGAAAAAACCCAACAACGTCATGTGAATGAATTGTCCCAGAGAGACAGTTAGCTTACTCTTTCATTTCAGGAATAAAGTTATAGGATGTTAATGTCCAGAATTAAAAGAACAATGTACATGGTATCAAAAATATCCAAAAGTTATGTCACAAATGAGGAACTAAAATTCAGTAATATTTATGTTGGCAAATGTTTACCATTCAACGCAAGCAGACGTGGCTGTGATTTCAACATCACATTAGAAACATTTCAAAAAGGATTTTTGGAGATACTGATGACTTGTCTAAGGTGAAAGAAAGTAAAAAATCTGAAACTGTAAAGTATACAAAGTGAACAATTGCAAAAGAAATTGTGCCTTTAAAATGTTCTAATTATTAACACAGATATTACTAGGATGTCATAATAAAATAATTAATAATAGAGTACTGCAGCAAAATTAGTTTAAATCTATATAAATACCCTATATTTCAAAATCAGATTCCAGAGAACATCTAGATTTATCAAAGCTTACCTTTAACCACTGTTGTGTAATTAATTATTTATTTTTAGATTAAGAAGTCTTGCTAGGAGAAAAAAACCACCTCTGAATTCTCAAATTTTTCTGGAATGGAAAATTATTTTTATCAGGGCTTAATTAGTTTTCTTTTTTTAGCTTAAGCTGCCAGCAGCTTTTGGGGCTTACTTCTTTTCATTAGGAAAAAGAATTTATGACAGCCAGTTATTTGGCTTGAGTCCATTCAATTAAAAATAATGCAAGAAAATTCTATTTGTCCTAGCACCAGAATAAAATAATAATAGACAGTTCTGTGCAAAATTCAAAGTCCTTGTCAAAGTCCTTGTTATACCTATATTTACCTGTATGGAAGCTGATTAGTAACCCAAGAGGATTTTATGACCCATTGGTCAAATTCAAGTTGGCTTAATGTCAACTAACATCCTCATGAAAGGCAAGGGAAAGTCAAACTCTCAAACTAAAACCTCGATCCAAAGCCAGCTAAAGACACGATGTTTTCAACCTCTGTCGTGAACCTGGGAAAGGCTTCCTATAATATTTATGAGGGAGACTCTTAATATCTAGTACTTTAAACCAGTTTTTATCATCGAAAACAACATTCATTCAGCTGAATCTAGAGAACCATGAACAAGTTTGTAGCTTTATTTTCTAAATACTGCACCATGGCAGCTGCAAACTCACAGAGATTCCCTTTTCCAAGTAACTTGTATAGGACACACTGAGCAGAAACTAAGAGTGAGTAATAATTGCTATTATTTTTGCAGCTATAGAAATGTGGCCTACTTAAATTTCTTAAGGAATTTCATCCAAGCTTATACTGGAATCTGAACCAAGAAATATAATTTTTTGCTAATATTTTTTGTCACATCAATACACCCCTCCTTCCCAAAAACTTATTTCAGATTGCAGAGACTATTTTTGAGACATTCAGATTACTGGAAATCAGTAATGACTCCCAGTTTTAATGATGACAGCGGTAGTAGCTTTTCTTTTCTTTTTTTTTTTTCCTGCTCTCAGAAAGGTAACTGTCCTCTTACAGCATTCTCAGATTAATTTCTGTATTTTATTGTCAGGGTTCATTCTTGTTGATCAATGTTTTTTACCTTGTAAGCTTCCTGAGAAAAAAGGGTGAATAAATAAGGCTATCCTTGGTGCTATCTTCAGTGTCAAAGTTGTACTGAAGAAAATGAAACTTCAAACATGGACAGCTAATCTCTTCCTGCCCCCTTAAGGACAACCAAAAATAGACTGGTCGAGATTTGATTTATATTTGTTTGAAAATGATGAATTAAAATGCAGACAGCTCTAACCCTGTACAGTCCCAGTTGCAGTTAGGAAAGCCTCCTTTCCTGATTAATGCAGAACATTTTAGGCCATTGTTGCTGAAAACAATGAAATTATTAACCACCTTTCACTGGCTGATTTTGCCTCCAATTCAGTTCATCGGGACTGGAGGTAACAGATTAAGAAGTGCTGGGAAATCAATAACTTCAGGCAGTCAGGTCAATGATAACATGTGTCACTTGAAAGACACGCTTTATTTTCTTGGGCACATAGCTAACAAATAATGATTTATCTTTATATTATTCTAGTGTATTTCAAATGCCACCCAGCATGACAGTACATTCCTTCTCATACCATAGCAAGAGACCTGTAAAAATCTACAGACTTCAGACCACCCACAGAACACAGATGTTCACTCCTTCCTGTAGGCCAGCTCTCAAGCAGCCTCTTCAAGCAGCATGTACAAATTCTGACATAGTGCTAGCTCCCAAAATAGCACCAAATTTTTTTTGCATGTAAAAGGTACCTCTTTAGGCCTTCTTTCAATCTGCTGTCTAATAATTTTACTTAAATTTCATATCATAGAATCATAGAATTATCTAGGTTGAAAGGGACCTTTAAGATCATTGAGTCCAACCATCAGTCTTAACACTGCCAACACCCACCCCTAAACCATGTCCCTAAGCACCACATCCACACATCCACATGTCTTTCAAATCTCTAGGGTTGGCAATACCTCCAGGGATGGTGTATCAAGAGGATTATATTTTTCTCTATTATTTTTATTCTGGTTTGTTTTTTTTTTACCCAATAATATTCCTTCTTTCTTTTTTTTTCCTTTTTTTTTTCCTCTCTGAGAAGGCTAGTTTCTTTGATTCTTCTCTATGTATATCATACAGCATCTTTGTCAAATCTCATTTTTCTCTTCTAGCTTTAGTATAGCTTTCCAAGAAGGGAAATCACTGTATTTCAGATTCATGTGCTAACACCATGGCATAGCTCTTAAGTTATGAAGGCAAATGACTGTGCCCTGCCTGAGTTTTAGTTAACTGAGCAGACCATGGGAAACTACTTCAGTTGACATGAAAAATTGCTTGGCCCAGCAGATAACAGAGAGAGAAGCTCACATGAGTCACAAAGACTACCATGAGAGATGGCCAGATATGGTGGTGGAGGGGGGCTACGTATGGGGGTCGCAGTCAAGCTTCACAGATAATTTGAGAATAGCATTGAGAACCCTTCAGGAGTATAATCTTGCAACACTGACAGTTCCTGGGTAACTGCACTAGTGATAGCATATAAGGCCAAGAAGTTCTTGTTAACAATATCATAAATACCAAATTTCACGGTACCGAATCTGAGATCAAATGGGAAAAAGTAATTAGGGACATGATACAGAAGACAAGGGTGGAGAAAAGGAGAGATGAAACTCAATGGGGGGAAGACAAAGCATGGCTAATGGAGAAAAATGGATAAGATGGGCCAGTGCCTTGTGGGCAGGCACAGGTCAACATGCTTGTCTGGCTGAGTCCAGCACCTCATCACGGCCATCCACCCTGCCTTATTGTCACATCCTATTACTGTGTCCAGTTCTGGGGTCCCCAGTTTAAGAAGGACAGGGAACTGCTGGAGAAGGTACAGCAAAAGGGCTACAAAGAGGATTAGGGGGTTGGAGCATCTTTCCTAAAAGGAAAGGCTGAGGGACTTGGGTCTTTTTAGTCTGGAGAAGACTGAGAGGGGATCTCATCAATGTTTTGGAGAGGCACCTGGGGATGGTAGCCTGGCACTCGTGAGGCAGAGTGGTAGTATTTTTGAGATTCAGGTAGCCTATTGCTCCTTAACGGTAAAAATTACATGCCCAACTGCCTCCCTGAAATGTTTATATATCAATGCACACAGTGTGGGGAGCAAACAGCAAGAACTGGAGATCTGTGTGAGGTTGCAAAGCCATGATCTCATAGCAATTACTGAGACATGGTGGGATAGCTCGCATGACTGGAATGCTGTCATGGATGGCTATGTTCTTTTTAGGAAAGACAGGCCAGAAAGGTGAGGTGGTGGAGTTGCTCTTTGTGTGAGAGACCAACTGGAATATATTGAGCTCTCCCTAGGGGGGGGAATGAAGACAGAGTTGAGAGCTTATGGGTTAGGATTAAAGGTCATGCTAATAGGAGAGACACGTTGTGCGGGTCTACTATAGGCCACCTGATCAGCATGCAGAATTTGATGGGGCCTTCTACAAGCAGTTGAGAGTTGCCTCACAATCACAGGCCTAGGTCCTCATGGGGGACTTCAGCCACCCTGATATCTGCTGGGAAGGCTACACAGCCAGGCACATACAGTCCTGAAGGTTCCTCCAGTGCATTGATGATAACTTCTTGACTCAGGAGGTGGAAGTGCCAATAAGGAGAGGTGCACTACTGGACCTAATACTGACAAACAAAGAGGGTTTGGCAGAGGACATTAAGGTTGGGCGCAGCCTTGGCTGCAGTGACCATGTGAAGATAGAGTTCAGGATTAGGTGTAGTGGACATAAAAAGACAGGTAGGGTTGCAACCTTTAATTTTAGGAGGTCTAACTTCGATATTTTCAAGAAACTGCTTGGAGAAATCCCATGGGTTAGGGCTCTAGAGGGTAGGGGGGCTCAAGAGATCTGGTTAATTTTCAAGAATTACTTCCTCCAAGCTCAGGATCGGTGCATCCTCAAGAGCAAAAAATCTGGCAGAGGAAGTAGGAGACCAGCATGGTTGAGCAAGGAGCTCCTGAAAAAGCTCAAGTGGAAGAAGGTAGTTTACAATATGTGGAAGAAGGGACTGGCCACTTGGGAAGATTATAAGAATGCTGTCAGAGTATGCACGGTGGAAACAAGGAAAGCCAAGGCCTCCTTGGAATTAGATCTGGCAAGGCATGTCAAAGTCAGGAGGAAGGGGTTCTTCAAGTACATAGGAGGCAAAAGAAAACTAGAGAGAATGTGGGCCCTCTGTTGAATGAGATGAATGCCATGGTGACAGATGATGCAGAGAAGGCAGAGTTACTGAATGCCTTATTTGCTTCAGTCTTCACCACTCAGGCCAGCCCTCAGGACCCCAAGACTCTACAGGTAACAGAGAAAGTCTGGAGCAAGGAAGACTCTCCCTTGATTGAGGAGAATCAAGTCAGAGAGCAATTAAATAAACTGGACATTCACAAGTCCATGGGTCCTCATGGGATACACCCGCGAGTGCTGACGGAGCTGGCAGAAGTCATTGCTGGTCTGCTCTCCATCACCTTTGAAAGGTCCTGGAGAACAGGTGAGGTGCCTGAGGACTGCAGGAAAGCCAATGTCACTTTAGTCTTCAAAAAAGGCAAGAAGGCCCAGGAAACTACAGGCCAGTCAGCCTCACCTCCATCCCTGGAAAAATGGTGGAACAACTCGTTCTAGACGTCATCTCCAAGCATGTGGAGGAAAAGAAGGTTATCAGAAGTAGTCAACATGGATTCACCAAAGGGAAGTCATGACCTATGTGTTTCTCTTTGTGTATTTGAGGTAATGTACATACTTGGAAACTGAAAACTGACTCATTATTTTAGTCTGTTTTTTCTCTTTTTAGCCACCAACATTTGAGGATGAGGTTGGTTTTTTGATCTGTTTGTTTTTTCGGGTTTGATTTGGAGTTTTTTTTAATGTTTATTCACCAGCAAAATGCGAATGGCATCAATCTAAGCAATAACAATTTTTACATATCCTTCTGAAACATGATAAGTACGTCAAGATTCATTCCTGAATGGAGGATCATTTGTAATAGCTGCTGTTATTTGTTCATTACTTTAATGTTCTGTAGCAGTCAGACATTCCAGACTCTGAAAGCATTTTAAAATAGAATTCACATTAGTTCTCTCCAAACTTCTTTAAAATACAAGACAATCTCTTTAAAATACAAGACACTCAACCTTACACATTTTTAAAATATATTTTCAGTGAAGGGCTTCAATAATATCTTTGTGATATGTACTAACCTGATTAACGTTTATTGCCTTTGCTTTAGAGATAATAGGTTTCACTTAAGAGATAGCATGCCCTCTGCCAAAGATCTATAAAGAGAAAAAGTGCTCTGAAGTACATAGGCATTGATATCTTAGATGGAAAAATACTACATATTATTTCCTTAAATCAAATCTTCAGCCATGAATCTAGAAGATACTTATTCTAAATATCTAAAAATGATAGGCCTTTATATTTATTAACCACATACAGCCATTCATTTCAATAATGCATTAAGTGGTGTGTACTAATGAAGCACTGAATTTTAGAAAAACTTACTTGAATAGATTTTAAGAGGTTTCAGAGAAAACAGAGACAGATTTAAAATAGTTTTTGTAATGTAAGAGGTTACCAGTGAAATCCTCCAAAGAGCTATTCTGAAATCTCTGATGTTCAATGTTCATTTATTATCTGAAAAAGGAAGTGAATAGTTTGCTGATAGTACAGAATTAATATAGAGTAATAAAATATCCTGTTCTAGCCCGATGGAGGTGACTGTTACTGTTCCCCTTTGTAGGTCTCACCAGGAGCAAGGATGAACATGTAATCCAGAGAGAAACATGCTCAAACATGCAAGCATATGCATACACATGGACTCAGGTGACTGAAGTTCACTGGGGAACACACCTGCACCCCAGTCCCACCAGTTGCTGGCCGCCAGGCCTATGGTTCTGGCACTGAGACCTCTTCCCCTGTCTTCGGGTAGAAAGTGAGGTCACACAGGAAATATTTAGGAATGGAATCATAGAATCATAGAATGTTAGGATTTGGAAGGGACCTCTCCAGATCATCTAGTCCAATCCCCCTGCCAGAGCAGGTCCACCTACAGCAGGTTGCACAGGATGGCATCCAGGTGGGTTTTGAACGTCTCCATAGCCGGAGACTCCACCACCTCTCTGGGCAGCCTGTTCCAGTGCTCTGCCACCCCCAAAGGAAAGAAGTTCCTCCTCATGTTCTGATGCAACTTCCTGTGCTCAAGTTTGTGCCCATTGCCTCTTGTCCTGTCACGGGGCACCACTGAAAAAAAGACTGGCACCGTCCTCCTGGCACCCTCCCCTTAAGTACTTGTAGACATTTATGAGATCCCCCTAAGCCTTGCCTTGCGTCCTCTCCTCTCCTCTCCTCTCCTCTCCTCTTGCAAGGCCCAACTCCCTCAGCCTTTCCTCAGAAGAAAGATGCTCAAGCCCCCTAATCATCTTTGTGACCCTTCGCTGCACCCTCTCCAGCAGTTCCCTGTCTTTTTTAAACTGGGGAGACCAGAACTGTAGACAGTACTCAAGTTGTGGTCTCACCAGAGCAGAGTAGAGGGGCAGGAGAACCTCCCTCGACCTGCTTGCCACACTCTTCTTGACGCACCCCAGGATGCCATTGGCCTTCTTGGCCACAAGGGCACACTGCTGGCTCGTGGTCATCCTGTTGTGCACCAGGAATCCCAGGTCCCTCTCTGCAGAGCTGCTTTCCAGCAGGTCAGCCCCTAACCTGTACTGCTGCATGGGGTTATTCCTCCCCAGGTCCAGTACCCTACACTTGTACTGCTGCATGGGGTTATTCCTCCCCAGGTCCAGTACCCTACACTTGCTTTTGTTGAATTTCATTAGGTTTTTCCCTGCCCAACTCTCCAGCCTGTCCAGGTAGCGCTGAATGGTGGTACAGCCTTCCAGAGTATCAGCCACCCCTCCCAGTTTCATGTCATCAGGAAATTTGCTGATGGTACACTCTATGCCTTCATCCAGGTCATTGATGAATACATTGAACAGGACTGGACGCAGTACTGGCCCCTGGGGAACACCACTTGTTACAGACCTCCAACTAGACTCTGCCTCATTGATCACAGCTCTCTGAGACCTACCTCCTAACCAGTTTCCAACCCACCCCATGCTCCATTCTTCTAACACATGCTTCCTAAGCTTGCCTACGAGGATGCTGTGGGAGACAGTGTCAAAAGCTTTGCTGAAGTCAAGGTAGACAACATCCACTGCTCTCCTCTAATCTATCCATCCAAACTTATTTTGTCTTTTTCTATGTACGGAACTGTATAGAACTGCCAAGCTTTACCCAATATAGTACCAAAACTTTGAGTACTGAAAACTGAGGAAACTATTCTTATAGAAACATCAAAAACCTAAATTAGCTTTGTCAGTGAAGATCTGTGAGATCAGATTTCAAAAAAGCATCACATGCTACGGAATTTTTGTTACTATGTAATGTTACTAGAAAATTAAGGGTATTGCCAAGCTTTTCTTGCACTGTTGTAAAAGATATAGCTGCTAATCTGAGTGGTTCTTTTTTTCCTGCTTTCTAAAGTAGTTACCAACTGTAACTTCTAGAGAAAAACTGTAAGGCGATCAAGGAAATTAAACATCTAAGCTGTCAAAAAAGAAGAATAAACTTGAATATATGGCCTCTGAAGTCCTATACAGCCATCATAAGGGGAACCTGTTTGCAAACAGGTACAGCTTTGCATGCCTTGCACTATATGCAAATGTATGATGCAGTTCCCTATATAAGCTTTACCTGGAAAGGAAATGCATGGGGAAATTTCCTTTTTACTGCCTCTGTTAAAAAAAAAATTATTTTCTGTTATTGACTGAAGTCTAGTGCTTAGACAAAAAACAAGTGGTAGTTAGAATTAAATATGTAGACATTATTTTATGATCAAAAATAGTCTGCTCCAAAATTTACAGCAAAAATCAAGGCCTGTTTTCTTAACTGACATATTAGTCTATTAGTTTAGCTTTCTTTTGTTGTAAGGACCTAAAAAGATAATTTTCAATTTTTTAATTAAAAATCACAAGCCAATTCCAACAGAAGTGGGTGGGATTTTTTCAGGCTTTAGATAGGAAAAAAATTAAGTAAAGATTTCTATTGAGCATGTTCCCTTCAGCACTCAGCACTGCTTCCGAATCCTAACCTTTTAGACACATCATCACCTCTCCAGCAGCATAGTAAGATACTGTGGTGATACGCTTTAATGTTATTCTCTACTCAACCTAATGAAGTATGTTTTGCTATTTATTTCCACCAGAAGGAAAGGTGGTATTATAGATCACCTTTTGGTTTTTGGTTTTTGGTTTTGGTTTTGTTTTTGTTTTTTTCCCGAGCGGTGCTCTTTATTACAGTATAGCTGCAATACTAACGTACTGCATCTTCCTCTCCCCACAATGCCAGACCCCAGGAGAATTGGTTATTAACTCTAACTGAGTATTGCAGGACTGTCTTAAAAGATTTATGCTCTTAAATGTTGAGAAGGAATGAAAATGGACTGCTCCTGAGTGCCAAGAATTCCCACACAGCTGTGCTCTAGCTACAACAATAAGGAAGTTAGCTCTGAAGATTTGTAGACAGGATGCTATGACTTACATATTGTCTTCGGTTTACACAGTATGTATTTCCTGAGTCAGTAACATTACCTGCAATAACTGAATTTGATTTTCAATTTAAGACTGAGATTGTGAAAAAAAAACTTTTGCTGTAATTTTCACTCTAAATCACATATTTGTCCCTAGTAAATTTGGAGAGAAATGAGCAAAAGGCCATAAACTCTGAAACTCAATTCATGTTCACTGGAAAATTGGTATATTTTCTTGTAACTTTGAAATAAGTATAGAACAAACTTGGTGCTTACTGTATGAGCTGAAATTAATTTTTGAAAGTTTTTATTACAAAAAAAATTGCACTGTTATTTACAATACAATTGCTAAAATTCCTGGGAATAACAGATTTTCATTTTACAAGATTTTCTGAAAAGGTAACAACAGCACCAGAACTCTGCATGAGGCACAGCATCACTGCAGGTTTTATGCATCAATAGGGATTGAAATAAAATCTCTTCAATTTACACAGAATGCAAATGCATTATCTTCTCATGGCATTCTTGATTTGAAAATTCATATAGTCCTGTGTGTACACTTCATCCTTGCTTATGAAATACCTTATTTACTCAATGTTTGGCAACTACATCTTTCCATTTTTGTTCCACAAAGGCCAGATATCTCACTTGGATTGTAATACAATTTGTCTTCAAGTAACACTACAGGAGGAAGGGCTTAATCTCAGATAATGCTATTGCAAATACAAGTGTTTTAGCTAATTAAAGAACATAATAAAACAGGGATATCCACAAGAAAGGACAATTTAAGTACCATTAAAATATTGAATTAAAAAGAGCCATTTTGTTTAGTTTTTATCAGATTATAAAAATAAGGTATGTAGTTATTATATTCATGTGCAATCTAATGAAATTAATCCAAACAACACAGAAACAGAACCCAGTATGTTCTTCAAAAGGAATGTTTTGATCTTTTCCCAGTGACTGTGAAGGGTCATTGAAACTAACACACTATATTTTTGGACAAAAATATCAATGTAATTAAAAAATTTGTATCAGAAGTACTTAGACCAGCTCTCACTGCTATCTGTGTTCAAACACAATGCCACTAGCTCTAAAAGTCACTAACATATGCAGGAAAAATGTAAATATGACTGTTATTGAAAAGAAATCTTATGACTCTATTTTTTCTCTTTGCTTCCACAAATATTTCTTTATTATCTACTCCCTTTTGTCAGTATTATATAATTATATGGTGCAAACATGTTCTCATCTAGTGTAAATAATCCCTCCCTATCATTGGCTGCCATTTGCAGTCACAGAATTCTGGGAAAATCCAGGTAATCCCTTCCTCTCCCTGAACAGCAAAGCTCACATCAGCTTGTCATGATCTACCTCTTCTCCATTTTTGTTCTGCAATTTTAAAATTCGTCTTTATGGTACATCAAAAATATCAAGTGAGTAGTCAAGTATCATGAAAGCTGAAAACTATCCAAAGACCACGACTAACGGTTCATAATGGTTAAAAGACCCTTTGGAAACATTTGCACTGATGTTTTCAAAAAACTATATATTGGTATCTGAGTTTCTTTTTGTTCTAAGCATAATAATGGTAATTTCAAACAGGAAAAGGTGATGAAATAATAAATGAAAAAAGGCATAGTTACTTTCATGTATAAAAAACCCAAAACAACTAACAAAATCTGAAACCATGAGTGTTTTATTAGATGGTCAAACAGTATGTGCAATTTTAAGAATGCAATCATATCCCTCCAAGCATGGGCCAGCCACCTCACCAATTTCACCTACCAGGTGGAACAAATACCAGATGTAATGGAAAAGAAAATGTAACACCATAGTCTTGACTTACTAACAGAAACAGTTTTGTTTGTTATGTTATGTAAATGGGTTAGCCGTGTTTCAGTTTTTGTTAATCCTGGATTTATCCAAAATATGTCAGTATTAACATGGAAACAAAACTAACCTCGATGTAACACTGCTGCTTCAGGTTACTGCGTGAAAAATGGGAGGTCCTTTTTATATGGCTGACTAAATGCCTCTGCCATTGAGAATGGCAAAAGTGAAGGAAACACAGATTCTTATTTTTGGAAACTGAGAGAGTGTCTTATTAACTGTAAACATCATCTTTTGCAACTAAAATCTTTCTACCACATGCTCCAAATTTCTGCCACCAGAAATAAGCATATCCTGCAATCAGACCCTTAAAAAAACCAACATCAGAGTAATTTTTGAGTCAAAATTGCATACCAGGTTGAATACATATTTATTAATTACTTGTATTTATAGTTTTTTGTTGAATTTGATTTGAATAAGTGTTTTTTGTATCTGTATTTTTATTTTATCTGCCTTATTAGTTTGCTTGTCAGGTACACAAACAAAAAGCATGGATTTCCAAGCTAGATTATTTGTTTTACTTACAGAAAACAAGAATACAATAGGAAAGAGACAACACAGGAAGAAGGATTTGTCAAGGCATAAATGATCCCTTTCAGGCAGAATCACAGGGGGGTGTGCAAATGGCTATGTGGAACTGGAGTGAAAAAATTACTGACTTTCTCAGCATGCTCCTCCTTCACGTTCAGCTCTCTAGGAATGTGTTGCCTGCAAGAGACAGCAATATTGCTCGCAGCCACAGAAAATGAGAAATTAAAACTGAAGGTAATATGGAGAGCAAAAATTGGTGTTGCTTACAGGGTTTTTCTTTTGTAACATTGCCCACAGGCCAGTGAGGGCTGGGGACTGTTACTCTATAAGACACACAGATGCTGAACTTGATTCTTACTAGTGAAAAGACCTTTCTGGTCAGAGTTCAGCTGAAATAATTTATTAGTATAGAATCAGCATTTTCACCCTAGGTAGTTATAAGCAGCTGCTTTGCATGCAATGAGTATTTAACTATACAAACAGATCTTTCCATTTGCACTTGTAAATTAATCTGCACCTAAAGAAGTCCAGTGTTGATCTGCTGTTAGCATAAATCAGAACAAATCTCTTTGTTTTAAAGGTAGCAACAGAGCTTTTCACTGGCATAAACAGATTTAAGTTCTTCTATTTATATAGTGCAATGAATAAGTCAGCTCAGTAGCAGTCAAAAACAAATAGGGCATTAGAAAATGACCGAGTAATGGAGAGCGTACATGCAACATTATGCCACTAGGTCTCTACCAGAATTCTTGTCTGTTACATGTAGCTTTGCTTTACAATCTCAGGAAAAAAGGTAATATAGCTAGAACAGATATGGAGACAGTCTGTGAGGATGATGGCTATGGAATTAATTCTTTCAGGTAGTGAGGGAAGGCTCCTCATCTAGAAAAGAAGTGACAGGAGGTGAAATAGTGTTAGGAGGAGAGAAAAGGGCTAAAATACAAAATCTGAGAATAGCAATTTAGCCATTTACAGTATCATTGTATTGCATTTAAAACAATAAAGGAAAAAGAAACTTTTCTCAGGCTGCATAATGGAATCATAGAAATCACTGTCAAAACATCCCATGGAATCTAATGCTCTAGACAGGTTTGAAGAGCTGAAAGGGGATGATAAGAATGCCCTTCTTGTTTAGTCAGGCTGATGACTGCCAGTTTGGAGATCCCCAAAGGCTGCCTGCTACTTTATGTTCTTGTGAGCCTCTTGTCCAAAACATAGTGCACTATACAGATGTTTGTTCTCCTTTAACAAAGCTTCTCATATATTATTACTTGGCCTACTGAGTTTCAGTTGTCGAATAAACCCATAGTCCCCTTTACTATATAGAGTATTTTAGATACATGAAAATCGAGTTTTATCTGATTTATTTTATAGTTTTTTAAAATTTTAGTTTATTTCAGGTCTAATTCTTTTTAATCATAGTATTTCAAGTAAAACTCTTACTTAAATTACTGTGCAACAACTTCACAGTCAAAAATACAATAATTGAGCTATACAGTAAAATCTGTGATTGTGTTTGTATTAGGTTATTTTTCTCACCAAGAATACAAATTGCTAATATTTACTAGCACAAGACTGCCAGTCAGACAATATGTGAAATACCTATGCTATTTTTATAGTTTGAAAAGTGTAGAATATTCTATGAACAAAACACTCACTTCCTCATATTGACTTAGTAGAATCAATAACAGAAAAAAAGGAAAAAGAGAGAAAAAAATTACAGTGTAAAAAACATTTCTGAGAACAAGACATGAATAAGTAGAATCTTTATAGCTAACAACTAAGATGGTGAAAAAATCAGCAAGTTAATAATTACCCAGTAATTAACATTTCTGACATTATTCTCTATGGTACAATTTTTGAGAGTTCTTTTCCAGCAAGGTCTCAAAAATAGAATAGAATAGAATAGAATAGAATAGAATAGAATAGAATAGAATAGAATAGAATAATTTCAATTGGAAAGGACTTTCTACGATCATCTAGTCCCACTGCTTTGACCACTTCAGGGCTGAACCAATATTAAAGTAATTAAGAGCATTGTCCAAATGCCTCTTGAACACTGACAGGCATGGGGCATTGACCACCTCTCTAGGAAGCCTGTTGCAGGGTTTCACCACCCTCTCAGTAAAAAAATGCATCCTAATATCTAGTCTGAACCTTTCCTGACAGAGTTTTGAGCCATTCCCATGTGTCCTCTCATTGGATAGCAGGGAGAAGAGATCAGCACCTCCTTTTCCACATCCCCTTCTCAGGAAGCCATAGTGAGCTATGAGGCTGCCCCTCAGCCTCCTTTTCTCCAAACCAGAGAAACCCAGAGTCCTCAACCGTTCCTCACAGGACATGCCTTTCAGCCAGCTTTCTTGCTGTCCTCTGTACACATTCAAGTACCTTCACATCCTTGTTAAATGGTGGGGCCCAGAACTGCACACAGTACTCAAGGTGAGGCCGCACCAACGCTGGATACAGTGTCACCTCTTTTCACCAACTGGTTATACTGTGTTCAATGCACTCCAGCATGCAGTTTGACCTCTTGGCTACCAGGACACACTGCTGACTCCTATTGAGACTCCTGCCAACGAGCACCCCCAGATCCTTTCTGCCAGGCTGCTCTCGTCTCCCAATCAATACTTGTGTCTGACACTACTCCATCCCAGGTGCAGAATATGGCATTTGGACTTGTTAAATTTCATCCTGTTAATCACTGCCCAATGTTCCATTTTACCCAGATCCCTCTGCAAGGCCTCTTGTCCTCCAAGACAGTCAACAGCACCTCCCAGCTTGGTATCAGAAAATTTGTTAATCCTGCATTCAACTCCTGCATCCTGATCGTTGGTAAATACATTGGACTGACTCTAAGAATTGAGCCCTGAGGAACACCACTGATGACTGTTCACCAGCCAGATGTAGCACTACAACATTTTGAGCTCTGCCCTTCAGCTAATTCTTCACCCAGCACACCATGAACCTGCTCATCTCACAGCTAGACAACTTGTCCAGAAGGATGCTGTGAGGGGCAGTATCAAAAGCCTTATTAAGACCCGGAAAGCTACATCCAGCACCTTGCCTTCATCCACTAGGCAGGTAACCTTACTGTAGAAGGATATCAGATTAGTTAGACAGGACTTTCCCTTTGTGAATGTTGATTGTGCTTGATGATGGCATTTTCCTTTAAATGCCTTTTGGTAGCACCCAGAATGATCTTCTCCATAATATTTCCAGGTACTGAAGTTAGACTTACAGGTCTGTAGTTTCCTGGGTCCTGCTTGTGAATTGGAATAACATTGGCTAGCTTCCAGTCAGCAGGGACCTCCCCAGACTCTCAGGAACTTTGGTAGATGATTGAGGGGGATCCTGCCATAGTATCTGCTAGCTCCTTCAGTACTCTAGGATGAAACCCATCAAGCCATTCAGGACATTCAGCTGATACAGCTGGTCCATTACAATTCCAGTGCCCAGAAATGGAAAGTCACTGTTCCCATAATTCTAGTTTTCTGACTCAGGGGACCAGGCAACCCAAGGTCTATCAGTATCATTAAAGACTAAAACAAAGTAAGTATTGAATGCCTCCACTTTTTCTTTATCCCTATTAGTCAGATGACCATCTTCAACTAATGTTTTCTTTATATTTTCTTTAGACCTCTTCTCACTATTGACATACTTAAAAAAGCCTTTCTTGTTGTCTAACACATTGGCTAGTTTAATTGAGCTTTCATGTCTCCTCCCCGCATATACAATCTACAGCTCTAGTTTTCCTGCAAAGCCTGAAATTGCTTCCAGAGATCATAAAATTTCTTTTTCTTCCTGAGTTCCAAGAGGACTTCTCTGTTCAGCCGAGCTGGTCTTCTGCACCCCTTGCTTGACACCAGAATTACCTGCTCCTGTGCTTCTAAAAGGTGGTTCTTAAAAATTTACCAGCACTTATGGACTTCTAAGCCCTCAAAAGCATATTCCCAGCATACGCTGCTAAATAGCTCCTTGAATAGCTTAAAGTCTCCTGAAGTCCAGGGTAGCAACTCTCAGTCATTTTTTCTCATTACACTGAAAATCTTAAACTCAACCATTTCATGATCACTGTGGCCAAGACAGTCATCTGCCATCACATCTCCCACAAGTCCTTCTCTATTCACAAAACTCTAGGAGGCTATCTTTCCTAGCTGGCTCACTGAGTACTTGTGACAATAAACTATCTTTAACAAACTGAGTATTCCAGACTTGTTTATGATATTCCTAGTTGATCTCTGGGAATTT
>VZSF01007970.1:121463-133142 GCA_013398295.1 Chionis minor | reverse complement strand
GCCTGTTGCAGGGTTTCACCACCCTCTCAGTAAAAAAATGCATCCTAATATCTAGTCTGAACCTTTCCTGACAGAGTTTTGAGCCATTCCCATGTGTCCTCTCATTGGATAGCAGGGAGAAGAGATCAGCACCTCCTTTTCCACATCCCCTTCTCAGGAAGCCATAGTGAGCTATGAGGCTGCCCCTCAGCCTCCTTTTCTCCAAACCAGAGAAACCCAGAGTCCTCAACCGTTCCTCACAGGACATGCCTTTCAGCCAGCTTTCTTGCTGTCCTCTGTACACATTCAAGTACCTTCACATCCTTGTTAAATGGTGGGGCCCAGAACTGCACACAGTACTCAAGGTGAGGCCGCACCAACACTGGATACAGTGTCACCTCTTTTCACCAACTGGTTATACTGTGTTCAATGCACTCCAGCATGCAGTTTGACCTCTTGGCTACCAGGACACACTGCTGACTCCTATTGAGACTCCTGCCAACGAGCACCCCCAGATCCTTTCTGCCAGGCTGCTCTCGTCTCCCAATCAATACTTGTGTCTGACACTACTCCATCCCAGGTGCAGAATATGGCATTTGGACTTGTTAAATTTCATCCTGTTAATCACTGCCCAATGTTCCATTTTACCCAGATCCCTCTGCAAGGCCTCTTGTCCTCCAAGACAGTCAACAGCACCTCCCAGCTTGGTATCAGAAAATTTGTTAATCCTGCATTCAACTCCTGCATCCTGATCGTTGGTAAATACATTGGACTGACTCTAAGAATTGAGCCCTGAGGAACACCACTGATGACTGTTCACCAGCCAGATGTAGCACTACAACATTTTGAGCTCTGCCCTTCAGCTAATTCTTCACCCAGCACACCATGAACCTGCTCATCTCACAGCTAGACAACTTGTCCAGAAGGATGCTGTGAGGGGCAGTATCAAAAGCCTTATTAAGACCCGGAAAGCTACATCCAGCACCTTGCCTTCATCCACTAGGCAGGTAACCTTACTGTAGAAGGATATCAGATTAGTTAGACAGGACTTTCCCTTTGTGAATGTTGATTGTGCTTGATGATGGCATTTTCCTTTAAATGCCTTTTGGTAGCACCCAGAATGATCTTCTCCATAATATTTCCAGGTACTGAAGTTAGACTTACAGGTCTGTAGTTTCCTGGGTCCTGCTTGTGAATTGGAATAACATTGGCTAGCTTCCAGTCAGCAGGGACCTCCCCAGACTCTCAGGAACTTTGGTAGATGATTGAGGGGGATCCTGCCATAGTATCTGCTAGCTCCTTCAGTACTCTAGGATGAAACCCATCAAGCCATTCAGGACATTCAGCTGATACAGCTGGTCCATTACAATTCCAGTGCCCAGAAATGGAAAGTCACTGTTCCCATAATTCTAGTTTTCTGACTCAGGGGACCAGGCAACCCAAGGTCTATCAGTATCATTAAAGACTAAAACAAAGTAAGTATTGAATGCCTCCACTTTTTCTTTATCCCTATTAGTCAGATGACCATCTTCAACTAATGTTTTCTTTATATTTTCTTTAGACCTCTTCTCACTATTGACATACTTAAAAAAGCCTTTCTTGTTGTCTAACACATTGGCTAGTTTAATTGAGCTTTCATGTCTCCTCCCCGCATATACAATCTACAGCTCTAGTTTTCCTGCAAAGCCTGAAATTGCTTCCAGAGATCATAAAATTTCTTTTTCTTCCTGAGTTCCAAGAGGACTTCTCTGTTCAGCCGAGCTGGTCTTCTGCACCCCTTGCTTGACACCAGAATTACCTGCTCCTGTGCTTCTAAAAGGTGGTTCTTAAAAATTTACCAGCACTTATGGACTTCTAAGCCCTCAAAAGCATATTCCCAGCATACGCTGCTAAATAGCTCCTTGAATAGCTTAAAGTCTCCTGAAGTCCAGGGTAGCAACTCTCAGTCATTTTTTCTCATTACACTGAAAATCTTAAACTCAACCATTTCATGATCACTGTGGCCAAGACAGTCATCTGCCATCACATCTCCCACAAGTCCTTCTCTATTCACAAAACTCTAGGAGGCTATCTTTCCTAGCTGGCTCACTGAGTACTTGTGACAATAAACTATCTTTAACAAACTGAGTATTCCAGACTTGTTTATGATATTCCTAGTTGATCTCTGGGAATTTGAAATTTCCCATAAGGACAAGGGCTACTGATCCAGAAATGTGTCCTAATTGCCTGTAGAATAACCCATCAGTGCTTACATCCTGGATGTCCAATCAGTAGTAGACACCAACCACCTTGTTTTATATCCCCCTAATCCTCACCCAGAGGCTCTCAACCACATCATCTCTAACTGTAAGTGCTGTATGGTCAAACCACGTCAATGCATACAGTGCAATTTCTCTACATCACGCCTATCCCTCCTGAACAGCCTGTAGCCTCAGTACTCCAATCGTAGCACTCATTCCACCAAGTCTCACCAATACCAATGACATCATAATTCTGGGAACGGATCAGCCCTTCCAGTTCGTCCTAGTGCATTGGTGTACAAGTATTTCAGGCATGTTCCTGAGCTGTCTGTGCTCCCTGGAGCAGCATAAATGTTTCCATGAGCATTGCCACAATCAAGCAATACTATACCAATCCTTTACATACCTTCAGCTCCCCTTCCCCCATCAATCATAGTTTAAAACCCTCTCAATCAATCCTGCCAGCTTATAGGCAAAAAAAACATTTCCCCAATCAGGACAGATGGATCCTGGCAGCCCTCAGCATACCTTGTGTCTCAGAGACTCTTCCATGGTTATAAAAACACAACATTCTGGTGGAGGCATCAAGTGATGGAGCCAGGGGTTGATGTCTTGGGCAAACCTGTTTCTCCAAAGTCTCTCCTGAATCCTTTAACAATCTTCCCAAGGCACTGAAATCTCTCTTGGATGACCTTGGACTTCTTGTTGCAACATCATTAGTACCTACATGAAAGAGCAGGAATGAATAGTAGTCTGAAGGCTGTATTAAGCTCGTCAGTTTTTTAGTGACATCCCTGATGTGAGTAACAAAGGAGGCAGCAAACTTATCTGAAAAGAGGGTCTAGTTTGCAGATGGGTCCCTCCTTTCCCCTCATGAGGGAATCACCTATGACCGTAACTCACCGTTGTTTTTTTCTCAGTGATGGTCTTAATGCACATCTTGATGCAAGGGGTTGTTGATCTGACTTTGGTGAGAACATACAGAGATTCCTTCTCTTCCATTTCATCCTCTCCTTTGTTTACAATACCCAGGGCCTTATACCTATTTTGTAAAAGTAACTGAGGGGGCAAGGAGCGGTTCCTCTTATAGGTCCATGCAGTAATTTGCTTCCCCTCCTCCCTATCCCTCATATCGCTGCCTCCATTGTGACACAAACAGATACTGTACCTACCTCAGTAACACGTTAGGATTTTTGAAGCTCTGTTTGCCCAGCTCAGCTTACTCCTCTATGAAATTAAAAAGAGCATTTTATCACCCCATCAAAAAACTTAGTTTCCATATTTAAAAATATAACACCTTGATCTCTCTTTAAAGACTGTCCCCTTATATCAGTCAGAAAAGTTAACTTCACTTTGTATCACTGGAACAAAGTTTTGCATTTTTAGAACAAAAAGAAGGAATATATCAACTTCCTCATATTTAGCCAAAACAAACTTATATAATTCACTATTCATTATTCATTGAAGTCCTGTTTTCACTTTTGTTTCTTTCTCTTTCTTTTCTCTATTATATTTATGTATCACAGAGACAATCTTTGTGTTCTTGGTTCCCTGATTTTAGTTTTTTTTCCTAAGTATTACTGCTTGGCCTTATATCTCCAGTCCATATCATATAACTTTTTTGTTAACCCAGTTAACCCAGGCCCCAGTTTTCAAAGGAATCTAGAATAGGTTCCTAGTTTCCAGTGGCACTCAGGGATTTCTGTACATGACATGCTTATGTTTTGACGTATATATTTTTGCCACTCTTGAATATTAGCTCTCTTATTGAACAGCTAATAGCTGTTTATTACTGCTTGCTCTTTCATCTTCAAATACAGAAGACATTCATTTTTATTGGAAAAAGTATCCTACTTATGCCTAAATGAATGCTTTCAAATTATAGGCTACCAAAAACCTCTACATTATCCAACTGTACCCATCACTCTGATCTTTGCACTTGGTCTATTTATATTAGTATTTTCTGTGATATAACAAGTGTTGCTTCTCTTTTTGTTAATTCTCTGCATTGGTTCACATATTTTCCTTGCAAACATGCCTCTATTATTTAATTTTTGCCTGGATGTAACAGTACTTCTGCTAAGAAGGGTGAAGTCAGTATAAAAAGCATTGAACTGTTTCAATTGAAGTTCCACATTTGGTATCAAGATAAGTTATGAACATTATAATTTGGGGAAATAAAAAACCCATAAAATGTAAATAATTTTCTTTTCCTTTAATTTCAGAAAGAGTTAAAATATTCTTTAAAGTATAAATTCAAGTAAATTTTGAAATGGTGGCTAAAGAAGATCTTGATGCTAGCTGACATTAAGATTTGCCAGTCCTTTTGTGACGACCAGAGGACAACAGTTGCATGATGTGCACTGGCCTTTTCAGTTTCCTCTAACCATCAGGACAGTTTCTGTGTTTGTACCTGATGGAAAAAAGAGAAATAAGATCATCATGAGTCTTGCAGAAAAAAGCAGACTCTTTATGGGATGTGGAGCTTGTGATATTGAGTGAAACTTACGGGATGTCAGAGGAAGTGCAAAGTTAGGAAAAGGAGAGCTCAGCAAAAAAGCAACCAGCAACTGATAGCAGTTTACAAATAGTTTCAGGAAATACATATTTTAATATAAGTAAATGTTATATCCTTTGCTAAATGTGGATAATGAAATTCTGTGGATTACTAAATAATCACCTTTCTTTTATTCACTTTATTTTGAGACACATTGTTGCACATTTCATACAGTCATGGAATCATAGAATGGCTTCAGTTGCAGGCGATCTTGATGATCATCTAGTTCCAACACCCCTTTCATAGGCAAGGAGACCTCCTGCTAGACCTCATTGCTCAAAGTCCCATCCAACTTGGCCTTGAACACTTCCAGGGAGTGGAACACTTGAGGGAGGTAATTCTTCGCCTCTGCTCTGCTCTCATGAGACCCCACCTGGAGTACTTCATCTAGTTCTGGGGTCCCCAGTACAAGAAAGACATGGACCTACCAGAATGGGGCCAGAGGAGAGCCACAAAATTGGTCAGAAGGCTGGAATACCTCCCCACAGGCTTTGAGCAACTTGATCTAGTAACAGATGTCCCTCACCACAGAAGGAGGGTTGGACTAGATGGAATTTGAAGGTCCCTTCCAACACAACCCATTCTAGGATTCTGTGATTCTAAAATCCTCTGTTGTTCACGTTGCATTTGAGACATTACTCCTCCATTTAACACTCACTTTTATGCAATACTTGTGTAATGTAGCTCTTAACATGCACTATTGTCTTCTCCAGAATCCTAAAGTTGCTCTCTGCCTTCACTAAAACCCACAAACTTCAATTCAATATAGTGTCACAAGCACCAGAAATAAGGGCAGAACCAGATGCAAGAAGTTTCAGCTCTAAATATCTATCTTTTAAAATAATTTTGCTTATGACCTTCTCCACAGCAACCATCTGGTATTGCCAGTGGCTTAGAAAATTTAAACCCTGAATATATTCAAATGAGAATTGACACGGGTAAATATTAAAGGAATCCAAATGCATTCTTGAAACGCTATTATAAGCAAGCTTAATAAAAGTAAAAGCATAATTTGAAAAAAAAAAAAGAAAGACTAGCACATTAATAAAAATAATAGCCTTTGGCAAGGGTAGGATGTCTGAAGCAACTCAGTAACAAAATTCATGAGGTGTCTAATGAACCCTATGTTATTATGATAGAAGGAACAAAGTACAGAAGTGTTAAATGGAGCTTTCAGGTGTTTTGCAGATTTCTACAAGCTTCAGTTATTAAGAGTCTGAAAGTCTGAAGGGAGCAACAGCTAAAGAAAAGTTTAAACGTTAAATGGAACATTTAAAAAAAGTCAGCTGCAAAAATATCTGTCATCTTGTACTGTGAAGGATTGGTCACTGAACAGCTTGTTTTCTGTGGTTACATTTTACAAACTTTTTATAAACTGAAAGAATTGCCACTCTTAGAAAAAAGGGATATGTTAAATTACGTGCTAGATTAGATGTGTTACTCATCACCATGACTCACAGTCACCACTATGCTTCCATGCTCTGTATTTGGGGAGTGTTGCTGTTGAGCAACACTGCGCCCAGAGGAAGGTTTTCCCATCCCGTCCTCAGCCTGATTGCCACAGGCAACCTCCTCCTTTTTCCCTTCCCAGTACACACATGCACACAGAGCAGTAACATGGCTGGTCATATTAGCTGATCAGGACTGTACTTTGCACCTGGGCCACAGAAGCACCCTCACTGCCTTAATTCACTTTTGTGCTCACATCTGCAGGTTGCTCAGCCCCCAGCGTTGACATTAATCCCATCCAGTATCTGTGGGCATACTAAATACCCATAAATTGGGCTACTTCTCATCCACTCTCTAGCTCCAAATTTGAGTATTTCCAGATTCTGGTTTCCTCCTCCACACCAGCTAGTACAGATTGAAGTTTGCTAGTGAATCACACACAGAGTATAAACTCTCAAGAAAAAATTAAAACTTAATGTAGTTTTTCATGTCATTAACCAGAAATCCTCACTAACCAGATGTCCTTGCAACCCACATATCCTTATATTCTGATATTCTTAAACAGCGTACATCTCTGTGCTGACAAATTTCAATTACTTCAACAGTATTATTCTTCCACTGCAGGCTCACCATGTTTAATGCATTGCATCTGTTATTCATGAATATTTTACTGTGTCATTTTTATGAGTAGCAAACACTGTGAAGAAGAAAGCACAGAGGAAATGTCTCATAACCTGCAGCTACATAAATGCAAGCTTCCCGTAACTGCTGTGCCTTTATACCTGCAACTCTACCATGGATGCAATGTCTGGGTTAATATTCGCAGTTATTCCTTTTTGCCCAGATTACCAGCATACATACTGTGTGTGCTAATACGTTTTTCTCAGGAATAAAGATCTTTCATTCCTTAAATTCACTAACAATTGTTTTCTTCTACAAATAAAAAGCTACATCATTGGGTAATAAAAATTAGTGCAGTGCCATTGAATTTAACAGAAAGAAACTGACTGAGAACATAAGATCTTTCTTGCAAGTTGTTTTCTATTAGTTATATAGAAGCCATGTTGAAATGTCTGTTACTCTACAGTATTTTCATAATACTCCTTTAAATTATGGTTTAGGGGTAGCTACCCAAAGCTGGCTGCCTACTGTGTCTAATCTCCAGTCACTCCACGCATTAGTTTCATTTTTTTCCATATTTTTCCCATTAATCCCATAATTTTGCGTAAAGAGGCTTGTCAGTTTACCTGTTCATATGGAATATAGGATTCAGTTTATACAGAGGCTTCATTTTGAGATTTGCACATTACCCAATTTAGCATGTAAGTATTTTCTCCTACTGTTAGATCAGAAAGATACATTGTGCAATAAAATCGGGGGAAAATGCCAACTCTGCAGGAATCTTGTGACATGAACATATTTAAAATTGACTAAAAAATAACTACAGCATTTATACTCTCAACTTGCAAGTATGGAAATAAATTTGAACTTAGAACCATACAGCTTCTGCCTTCAAGGAGTCTGACATTTGCATCCCTAGTAGTCCCCAGATTCCTAACAGAAAATCAAGGCATCCCTATCTGTACATTAAAAACTGGAGATATAACTATAAATTTATATATGTCTGTTTATATATGCATTAGCTAGAAACATTTTTTACTACTTACAGCCTATGGCAAGATAGAATTTTTACCTGGGTATTTAAAAAGAACTGCAAAATTTGTCAGCGCAGATGTAGTGCTGAGCTGTTTCACGCTTAATACCGTATCTAAATAACTGGGTATTTCTTAAATAGCATTTTCCTAAGAGCCTTTCAAGTGCAGTAATTGTCCAGCAGTGTTAGAGGTTATTGCCCAGAAGAACTCGTGAAGTGTGTAAGACAAATAAAAAAATGAACATTTGCAACACAGCAGCCTGGCAGCAACATAATAAATACAGTTGATTTCACTGAGTATTTCTGAAAGGCTTGGTGCAACAATTTTTTTCAAAGATTTTTCTCCTGCTATTTTACTATGAAAAGTGATTTTGTAAAATTAAATAATGAAGCTCTATGTTTACTTCCAAAACCCTTTTTTGTTAAATGATCTCAACTAAAATGAAGAATCCTTGATGCCACCTGTAGGTATGGTGACATCATCTAATGTAGTAATCCTTTTACTTGCACTTAGTAGAAACAGTCCAATGAGCCTTCAGTTAAGGTTAATACTGACTTCAGAGAAAGTTGGAACTAACCCATGCAGAGTCAACACACCCTGTGTTGGGGGGACTGTCTGGTTAGCAACACATTGTGAAACTCAGTGTGACTGAAAGTTATATAATTTCCTGATAGTTTGGTATGAAATGGGGAGAGATCACCGGGGTTTGCCAAGAGATAACCAAACATCTGCCTAAAAACAAAGCCTGAAACAATCCTGAGGGTCCAGGGGAAGCAAATAAGCATCCCATGATGGAAAATCTCAGAAACGGTGTGTGGATGTGTTGCATGCACAGATCTGTGAATAACCTGCCATGTAAAAGAATAGATGGCAGTACAAGTGAGAGTAAAAGCTCATCCCTGTGTGATGTGATGTAGGGGTGCACACAGCTGTTCATGTCTGCCTGTATATTTTTGTGTAATACCCTGTACATCAAGCTCAAGGGGATGGTTGTATTTACAGTGTTTTGCAGTTCTGTCATGCCTCCATTGCCCTTGTCCTCCACTGTGAAAGTGAATTAAAGTGTGTGTCAAAATCCTAAAGGTGTGTCTGGAGTTTGCACTCCTCACCCTGGCAGTTTAATATTCCAAAATATCTACATATTTTTAAAAAGTAGAACAAGAACATTAAGATCAGTGTTAGAGGACATGGAGAAAATTAGTTTCAGAAATGAGAACTTTCCAAGAATTCCGGACCAAGAAATTTTTTAATCAACTCAATATTTTCCATTTGACATGTAATTAAATGTTGCGTTTCACTTCAGACCTAACTAACTTTTCTTCTTTTTTTTTTCTTATAAATTAAAAAATGAAAACACTGCTTTAAAATGAAATGGTATGTTTCATTTAGGAAATGCTTAAATTAAACATATGACATAAAAACCCTATTTTCCCATATGAGAATAATGACTGCATTTTATCTATGTTTATTAATAGCTTTGTTCATGCAAAATATACTTTTCAATGGACTTAATAATCTTAAAAAACTATGCCCACCTCTATACAATGTCACTATCTCTTCTTAAGAATCTTGTATTGCCTTTGCCCAGGCTGACTTAAGTTGTGCCACCATCATCTGGGGCTACATATATGAAAAATAGTGCTTTACAAATTATTCAAGTCTGAGATAATACTTGGAAAATACATCTAAGCCAATACCAGTATAAAAGGTATTTTTGCTATTTATATATTTCCTGGAGACATTATTATGTAAACATCAGATTCTGCAGGCTGGAGTCAGGGACGTGTAAGTGTGCAAACACATCAGTAGTTTATCAATGTACCCAAGGATCATAGCAGTTTCCAGCACACTGAAAACTGATGGCAAGTTCTGTCTGCACTTTAAAATTGCAGTATTATAAACTATAGTATTCAGAACTGGTCTATTTCATGGTAAATATTTATAGCCCGGTTCTAGGACAAGATGTCTAGAAAAATACATCAGAGTTTTAAAACATTATTTGCAAAAGATACAAACATAATTCCCCTGCCCTCCCCTCCCCCCCCCCAAAAAAAAAAAACCAACCAAAAAACCTCAAAAAGTCTACCGTCATAAACCCACAAAGGAGGTAGTTCAAGCACTCAGTAATCTTGTTCTTAAAATCAATGGTCTTCTGTGATGGGTATACCAGCTCATACCAATCAAATAAAGGCATATTAACTCTGGTTCGCACTAGTATTTTATCTTGTCGTGGTCCTTTGTTTCTTTGTTATATTATAATATAAACTTAGCTGGGTGTGAAAACAATCAGGAATCCTAGATTCTGCTGTTGTGCTGGTCCACACTCTCAAATAAGAAAACACTATGAATCTGGAAGAATTTAGAGGTCCTATGTCAGCCCATTTCTTGTTGAAAGGGAAATGGTAAACAGAAATTGAAAATTAAGGATAATGATCTTGTATTTATATGGCGGTAGAGGGAATCAATCATCTGGTGTAGAGTAGAAGTGAGGCTGTTAATTAACAGTAGTTGGTATTAACACACTTCTCTCCTCTTCATTCCAAGAAGTGCTTGCACAAGTGCTCTCCTTGGTTTGAGAAGAGCAGCTGTATCTATTCTTATGTATTTAAACAGACACATTAGGACTTTAATTGTCATACATTTGCCTGAAAAAAGACCTTATTGTTACAGTCCCAATTTTAAGACTAATGCTTCTTAAAGAGGTGATATCTCTGCTCCAGCACTGAAAATAGAGCACCTGAGCATTCCCAAGTATAGTATTTTATAAATTCATCCTAGGTAAATGAGTAATGCACATGGGAAGACAAACATGACATTACAATTGGCTGTAAGTTTATAACTCAAGAGCTTTACGTTAGCCTTTTGATAGTGTTGTGAGATGAAAGTATTTGATACAGTTATGATTTAGCAGCAATTCAATTTTATTAGTGATCTGAGGCAGATTAGGGGATTGAGTTTTAGCAGCACTTAATCATTAACTGATTCAAAGATTTACAAAGTGATTTAAGTAAATAAATGACCAGCGACTTTACAGATTTGAAGATGACAACATTCACACTAACTTACTATAAGGTATCCCAAATTAATACATATATATACGAGAGCAAAAGCACAGATTTTAGATTAATGTTTATACATATAAACAAAGCATATAAGCATGTGCACAGATACACCCCTACACCATCTGCCCCCAGCTTATAACCACTGAGATAAAAAATCTCTTAGTATCGCACAACTCTACCAAGTTGGTGGCTACCCCTTTGTAGGATAATTGCTGAAGGTGACTTAAAATTAAATATATATTCACATTTTTTTGGTGAAGCCTACACTATTGGAGCAGGGTGAAATGCAGCTAAGGTGCAGCGTGTACCATGACAACTCCCTAAGCAACCCTAGGTGTTGGCAGCATCAGGGGAACTTGGTGTGCTACCTCTAAGAGAAACTCCATGGAGGGTGAAGCGGGGTGGAGACACCACAGCCATGCTCTGTGATAACAAAGGGACTTAAAGGTACACGATATACCTAACCATAGACAAACTGCATATATGATGCCCTGGGCCAGCAGTCTGTCAGTTTTGATGAAATGCTGCACTTTGAGTGAACTTTGCTCATTATAATGTCGTTATAATACCAAAACACACCTCCATCCCAAAGGTTACCTGCCTCTCAGGTGAGACCACCCCTCACTGAGCTTGCACACTGAATTTTCGCTTGTCTGTACCTTTAAACATGAAGCAAGAAAATCTTGGACCAATTATGATAAAGGTGTGTATGACGACGGTCACTTCAAGCTCCACCT
>VZSF01007970.1:99588-111514 GCA_013398295.1 Chionis minor | reverse complement strand
TTTTTTTTTTTTTTTTTCACTCAGGCTTAACTTCAGTCCTTCATTTCCAGCTCCTTTATGTCCTCTCTGGAAGCAGCACAGGGGTTGGGGTGGAGGGGTTATGGTCAGTCTATAACAGTTCCTTTCTAACACTCCTTTCTCCTCACATTTTGCCCGAGCTTCAGCATGAGTCCTCTCCATAGGCTGTAGTCCTTCAGGGTAAACCTAATCCTGCACAGGGTCTCCATGGATTGCAGGAAAATACCTGCTCCACCATGGTGTCTTCACAGGCTGCAGGGGAATCTCTACTCTGGAGCCTGCAACACACCCCTCCCCTCCTCTCATCTGGGTGTCACAGGGCTGTTTCTCACACTTTTTTCCTCCCTCCTCACTCTGTTCTGCATTGTTTTGCACTTTCTTAAATACATTTTCCCATAGGAGCAACCAGTGTGACTGACAGGCGTAACTGTGGCAGCAGTGGGGCCACTGCAGACCTGGCTGGAATGGCTAGAACTGGCTGGAACCAGCTGACACCAGCTGGAACTGGCTGTGTCTGGATCAGGGCAGCCCCTGCTCTTCTCTCACAGACGCTACCCTTGCAGCCCCGCCATTGTGGACACCTTGACATGTAAACCAAATATGCAGCAACAGAAATATTTGCACATATTTGCAGAGAATTTTTTCACATTTTTAAGTTCTGAATGGCTTGGATAATGGTTAGACTTTGTTTGCATGACAAATTGAATTATAGTTTATGTTTGTTTGCCACTGTATGTACTTAAAATTTCTATACTAAGAAAAAGTATGAAGACATTAATCAAAACTGAAATTTTCAGGTTCAGGAAAATTCATGATTAAACGATACTTTTAATGATACATTTTATTAATTTATTATTGTTAGCTAAAAAGATCATACACCCCCTCCTATCATGGAAAATATGTCCATGTCTCCTGGCTTATCCTTTTCCTCTCTACTGAAATGCCTATTTTTTCGATTTAATTTGTATTAGTGATAAGCTCCCCACTAAAATCTACGTTAAGCAAAGAAGGAAAAAGGTCTCAGCTTTTGGTAGTATTAAAACATAGTTCTACATAAGCAAATTATAATTACCTGAAATGCAAAATTAATAGATTTCACCAGTTTTATAAAGGGCTTTCCACATGATTTAAACAAATACTTATTTGTTTAGATCAAAGAAAGCAATTATATTTGGACAAATTGTAATTATTCAAAACATGTCTGTATTTCTAAACCAAAGCCAATTCTACTGAATGTTGTTTAAAAATGCATTATTCTCATTCAAGGAGTATATTAATCCTGTAAGTTCCTGAAAAGCTTAAAAAAAAATACTTTTAACTTTGTTTTCTAACTCATACCACAGGAAACCATGATAAAGTGCCTTATGGCTGACACTTTATTCGTTTTTCACACTTGCCCCTTAAACTAGTTTTTCATGTGTTCAGTGTTGCTAATAATCAGTTGATATGTAAATGGTGGCCAAAAGCTAATGCTCAGATAAAAGCTATAAAGAAGTGGCCAGCATGCATTATACCAGTTTAAATTATACACCCTTGACCAGTCTTCAAGCTGGTGTCAATTTAGGGCTCAGAAACCTCCTGGGCTCAGTGTGTTGTATACATAGTTGATATTTTGCAGAGGACTTTTCATCCATTTCTTTGTTCAGCTGCTTCTTTACCCCCTGTACAACTGTGTCATCCATGACGTCCTCTGGCAAGAATGCCAGCACTTCTGTGAAGCACACATTGTGTATTTTCCACATTATGTAGCATAGGCTGGCACTGAAGCGAACACCTCATGCTGCAGACCTCTCATACTTCTACCCACTGGCCTGAGCTAAGAGCTACTGATGTCAGGAGCATTTACAAGGAAGGTGACAAACTGGGAGAGCATGGGCATTTATAGTCATGGTTCCTAGCCAATCATGGAGATTGTGCAGTAGCCAATGGTCTTGTCATCTCATATCTCATATATCCCTGAGGAAGAAGGAAAGCAGACACAATGTTATGCAGATCCTTAGCTGATTGTAAGTAGTGCAAATGAAATACCATATTAGAAAATGTTGAAAATGGCTTAGGCTACAAGCCACCATATTCCTGCTGCATTACAGATGTATCTAAAATCTGTAGTGTAAGAAAGACCTACAGACACAAAGAAAGAAATCCACCAAGATGTTATTTAAATTAAAAAATTTTCAAATAAAAATATAAATAGAAATATGCAATATTACATTCGACTGTTTCACAATTAATATTTTCTATGCCCCTCATAAAACTTGAGTTAGTATTATGAGGAACAGCTGAAGGAACTGGAGTCATTTAGCCTGGAGAAAAGGAGGCTCGGGGGAGACCTTATCACTCTCTCCCACTACCTGAAAGGAGGTTGCAGAGTGGTGGGTGTTGGTCTCTTCTCCCAAGTAACAAGTGATAGGATGAGAGGAAATGGTCTCAAGTTGTGCCAGGGGACATTTAGATGGGATACTATGAAAAAATTTCTTCACCAAAAAGGTCATCAAGCTTTGGAACAGGCTGCCCAGGGAAGCGGTTGAGTCACCATCCCTGGAGATGTTTAAAAGACGGGTAGACGTGGTGCTTAGGGACATGGTTTAGTAGTGGTTTTGGCAGTGTTAGGTTTATGGTTGGACTCAATGATCTCTTCATCTCTTCCAACCTAGGTGATTCTATGATTCTACGATTTTTATACAATTAATTATTTCATTCTAGCTCAGAGTTAGTACAACCAACTGGAGGCTTCTCAGCCAGATATGACAAGCAAGTTGCTGTCCACAGCAATTAATCTGTGTAAGGGGGGAGTTCCAAAGGGTTGTTGGAATGGAGTTGTCATCAGGACTATGGCAGGAGCAGAATTTCCTTCTGAATCACCTCTTGGCTCCCTTGTGCCTCCTAGAGTCCTTCCTCCAGTTGATTTCCCTTGACTGGGATTGAGGGATGCATCCTCTTATCACCAATGCAATCCTCTTCCTACCCAGCGTCCACAAAAAGCATCACCTTTCTGTTTCAAGAGCTTCTATTCTCTTCCTTGTGAGAAGTAGGAAGGGGAAGAAGCTGGATCTATGGTTGTTCCCACAAGGCAAGGAAAACAGAAGTCTACAGAAATAGCACAGGGGAAAAGGCAATCTTCTGCCACTACAACTAGAGGTGGATGGATGTGGTTTCTAGGACTGTTGCAAAAAGCTGACCTCTAAGAAATGACTTCCCGATATATATCAGGAAGACAAACCGGACTCAGACAGACCAGGTCAGTCTCCTCAGCTGCTGACAGCTGTGGTCTGCCATTCACTGTTAGCTGCCATTCAAGGCAGATGCCTGTTCAGCCTATGAGTTGAATCAGCAGTAAAAGAAAGAGTTTAAGTATAAAAAGTGACTTGCCATACTTTTTCACCTTGCACGTGCTACTACTATTAGGAAACAATAAAAATAATAAGACAGAGACATAGATGTATTGTATGTTCTAGAATATATTGCCATGCAAGACGCTTAAGCCCCTGATTACAGCAATGAACTTACAATGCAAGCTGAAAAATGTTTTCATAGTACCAGTTTCAGGTCAAGGGTAAAACATTAATTTCTGTGTGCTTGGGATTGTCCAACGCTTCAAGATTTGCTCAGGTCTGTCACAGTGGCTGGCAACACTAGAGTATTCTAATTTCTCTAGAGAAGTTAAATTATGTCATCCACTGTGATCTCATAGTTGGTGGAGCAACATAAGGAATGAAATGCCACTTGATATGAGTAAAGCTTCAGGAATCAACTTGTGATTACAGTAATTCATTCTTAATGTTTTCCTGAAGAAACAAGGTACAGAAAGGTTCAGGGGAAAAAAAAAAAAAGAGTAATTAAAAAAAAAAAGAAACAATGTGGAAACATAGGATGTATGATTAAAGGAGTGTTACTATAACTTCTACCCCTTTTTTTGTGTTGGATTTTTGCTGGACTATGTCATAAAGAATGTCTGAGGAGTTACAATGCATTTATAACTAGTCCATTGTATCGATGTGCATAATATTATGGTATCTTCAAGGAAAAGTGGCCCTGAAAGAATGTTCTGGTATAAGAATACAAAGTAATTAAAGAAACAAGCAAACAAACAACTGTGATCTGTTTAATGTACTAGAAGCAGGAATTGTCTGTTCAGCCTTTCCTGTTTTCAGTACTTGGGCACAACTTAGTTTGGATGTGAGGTTTTTTCCACTTGTTAAATTTTTAATTCAAGAGTGAAACTAGTGGATGAACAGGAAAGCCTCTTTAATGGAAAGAGAAATACATGTAACATCTTTTTATTTACCAAGAACAGCCATCTTGTTGTTGAGGAATGAATTGACTTTCATGCTATTTTGGCAAACATAAAGTGACATTTAAAAGGTGTAATACCAGCTGCCCACAGAAATTCAACACGATGCAGCATTTTTTTCATCTGGTGGTGTACACCTGTTTTCAGTATTTCATCTATCACGTTCTCCTGCTGAAATAAAGACACAAAGAGACATAAATTGAGCATTAGTGGCAGGCAGAGTTCATCCCACTGCTTCTGTGTAAGATACTGACAGTGAACAGTAATGGACAAAAACATCTCAGTCTTAGCTGAAAGTAACATTGATATAATTTGCTGCTAGACCCTATGAGAAGTGAGGTTGCTGTAGTACAAAAAAAAAAAAAAATAAAGTCTGGTCCATGCAGAGGGCAATCCTGTTTTGTATAAGAATTTTTGATGTTAGTGCTACTTTGATTTTAGAATCTGTTCTTAAGTAAAAATAAAGATAAATTTATAAGGAAAATTAAAACAAGCTAGTCTACAAATAATTTTCCAGTTGCTCTGTTAATTATGTCCCAGTGAGGAAAGCATGTTGAATAGCAGAATAATTTATAAGGGTAAAACATGCAAAGATCTTTTATGTTTAGACTGCTGTAAGCAAGCTTCCCAACACAGAAAGTCAGTAGAAAGTTTAAGTAAAATTCATACATATTGCTTGAATACTGTTGGAAAAGTAATGTAGACCATGATATATGGTATTAGTTAATATTGCTACAGAAATGGACAATAATGGCTCCTCCTTGTTCTGAAAAAAACCCAAACCAAATAAATCAACATTAGAAGAAGATAAATTCAGTAGAGAGGAGTACATATGGGCCATAGAACTTGATTCTATATTTTTAATACACTGTACCTAATGATTTGTAAAGTAACCTAAAAGCTTGTTGATGCTCACTCTTAACTTGTAACATCCAAATTTCCTCAAAGACTTCCCTTTCAACACATTTTTCCTGATTCAGGCATAGGAACTCCCTAAAAAGAATAAATATGTGCAAAGAGGACTACTTTCTTGGGAAAAAAAAGCCATAAAGCATAGCAGAAATATAATACTGAAATGTTGTTTCATTTTTGTTACTATTCTTCTGCCACCAAAGGAAAAATGTTTAGGTAAAGGTTTGATGATAAGTAAGCATGATTTATTTCAACCCTTTAACAGGAATAAATTAATCCTTAAGTATATCCTATGCTAGGATAAAATATGTTTCATTTGCAATTTGAATATTTTTTTTTCCCCCTATAAATATGGTCTTAGTATTGTATATATGTAATTTGGTCTGTTATGTACTGCAGGAACAGAGATGCATATTGAAAATGTATGACAAAACAATGGTAAAATTATTATGAATTTATGGAAAAGAAAATATATCACCACTGTTCTGCAACGTTTACTTTTTTCAGTAGAAACCTAAAACATTTTCACGGGGACAACTTAGCAAATGTACAGGATGCCTGAGCACTCACTCCTTTAATGCATCAATCAATGCACTTAAATATTTTTCAGACTAATAATGAATTAGAATACAAATTAAATTGACTGTGTTGGAAACACAATACAAGTGAGCACTCATATTACATTGGAACAAGTATTTCACAGAATTTCTGCTACTTTTCTGAGTGCAGTTTATAAAGCCATGTGACAGCCTGCACAGTTGGCCAGAACTGCTCCTTAGTTGTGCATGCTGTCTTCCAACCATTAAAGTAGCAAAGAAGGATAAACCTGCTCACTGTATCTAAAAATATGATTACCACAACATCTGAGAATTTTGGAATTATTAATATATTTCTTTACCTCAGAGTCAATATTACTCCCTGTTTGAAAGTAAATATTAGTAAGAATAATAAAAAAACCCCAAGCCTAGAAAGAAATGTTATAAAGAAAATGTTACGACACTCACTTTCAAAGGTGATACTGGAACTTAAACAAACTGAGCTCTAATGATGCTTAAATTCTGCAGTCAGACATGACAATAGGGTTTAGATGGCTGTGTTGTTCAGATGGTTTCAAAAGGTTAGGATCCTTTATAATCTTGAGGATGCTCAGAAAAAGGGAGGTACGAAGATGAAACTGAATTGTTCCCTACACGGCTTGAGGATTTGCTAGTGCAGCACAGCACAAATAATCTGTTGAAGCAGCACTCCTTTTTTTNTTTTTTTTTTTTTTTTTTTAGATAAATGTTCCAAGCATGCTTATAAAAGGTTGAAAAAGGAATATTATTTTGGTAGCCCAGTTTTTAAGACAGTGACAACATCTTGGTTTTTCACTAGATGTGAGGAGTAGTAATTCAAAGACTTCATATTCAGGAGCCCGTTTCCTCAGCTGAAAATAAATAGACAAAGACAACCAAAATACTATAAGAGAAGTTTTAAAGTGATGACAGTTTTTTGTATAAGATTTCTTTTTATAAAGAAGTTTAGCTATTTCAATATTTACTTTTTTTATGATGTATTCCCATCTCACATGAAATTGTAATATCAAATACTGTTGATATTCAACTCATGGAAGTGCTGACTCTTTCAGATGGGGTACTAACTGCTTTTTTCTGATCTTCCAAGATTAAAATGAAAAAAATTAACCTCATGAATACCTGAATATCTTTTCTTGATGGTTACTAGCTTGCAGCATATTTTTTTATAATTTTATAACGATATAAATATAAATATAAATATAAATATAAATATAAATATATATTTTTTTATATATATAAGCAAGATGGCTATGTTATATGTGTTAAAATAAAACTTAACCACTTACCTGGCATTCAAGACCAATGCATTAACCATCAGAACCTTCTTTTGTTCCTTCACTACCAAAGGATGGTAAAGATGTTATGTTCTCGAAAACTCACCTTTTGATTCAGTTGTCTCCATAGCCAGTGAAGTGATGGCTGAGTGCTTTCTGAATGTGTCATACCTGCATGACAAATAGGAACATGGTGTCTGCTCTCACAGAAGTTCCATCTGGCCTGTGAAAATGGGTGTAAGTGCTACTACAATTTTGCCATAATACCCTTTGTCTTTTCTTTCACTCCTGAATAATTACAGACCTATGACTCATGTGATGCATAATTTAAGAACTACAGCAACTGAAATTAATTCATGAGAAATCAAAACTCATTTCTGAAAAGAAATAATGAAAATGTTTGATTGGTTTTTTATCTCAATGAAAATATATTTATTTTTAGCAGGATTAAATCAGAAGTGGTTTTCTTTTAAGGAAAAAGAGGGATGAAGAGAAAAGAGAGAAACTAGGCATAATCTTAGTCATATCACCTGTTAGGTAACATTTATCTTCAGTTTATGGTACGAAATTTAGTTTTAAATGTCCTTCAGAGGAAATGAGATTAACACTCATTTTTATAACCTCATTAGACACATAATGAGATTACTTCTTCTATTTCCACAAGCTAAGGAATTGCGTCTGCCTTCTGCATATGTTCTTTGAGTTCTTGTTTGCAAAACAAGTTGGAAGTAAAATCTAGATATCTCTCAACTACGTAAATTTCTCTCTTTTTTTTTTTTACTATGGGGAAAAGAACAGCTTTAAATGTCTTAATGTAAAAAGGTATTAAATTAATATAGGCTTACCCTGAAGAAGGTGAGTTACTAGCAAACTGACAGTAAAAATTAATCCATGTATTTGTATTTAAACAGAAATAGATTAAGTAAACATCTTCAGAAACAGAATGGACTATAAAGCAGATCTCAAAACATGAGAAAGCAAGCATGACAAGAAAAACAAAAGCAACACATAACTCAGTCACTGTGGTATAAAAAGCCCACCCATTCATCACAGCATAATATGGGCCTATCAGGGCAGGTATTCCAATCCCAATTATTTGTGTACTTTTATTAGGTAATGTCCTGGTTCTGGTGGGAATGGGGTTAATTTCTGGCCTGGACACAAGTATTCCATACCACACGATGCCATGCCCAGTAATTAGGAGAAAGCTAGACAGGGGAGTGGTTTGTTGCTTGTTCCCGGGTCCAGTCAGTGCGTGGTGGGACAGTAACTCTGTTTGTACATTCCTCTGTCAGTAGTATTGTTGTTGTTTTTCTATTTCCTTTGCTGTTCTGTTAAACTGTTTTTATCTCAACCCACGAGTTTTGCCNTCCCAATTATTTGTGTACTTTTATTAGGTAATGTCCTGGTTCTGGTGGGAATGGGGTTAATTTCTGGCCTGGACACAAGTATTCCATACCACACGATGCCATGCCCAGTAATTAGGAGAAAGCTAGACAGGGGAGTGGTTTGTTGCTTGTTCCCGGGTCCAGTCAGTGCGTGGTGGGACAGTAACTCTGTTTGTACATTCCTCTGTCAGTAGTATTGTTGTTGTTTTTCTATTTCCTTTGCTGTTCTGTTAAACTGTTTTTATCTCAACCCACGAGTTTTGCCTTTTTCTTCCAGTTCTCCCTCACCACTATGAGGGTTGGGTGAGTGGCTGCATGATTCTTTGTCACTGGCTGAAGCCAAACCACAACAGTCCTTTTTTAACACCCAATGTGGGACTTGAAGGGTTGAGATAACAACAGATCCAAGCAGAGTTTGTTAAAATTAATTTGTTATATGAATTTATAATATTAGTTAAGTAGTTGCTGGTCACAATGATGCTTTGTTTGTTCTCATGGCTCTGTTATGTAAATTCTTATATGTCCTATGTGATCCCCGTGATGCTGTTTGTTACGTCTGGAAGAGGAAACAGGATTATCATTTTGCTGTCCTATGTAATATCAGCTTATGATCTGATAACATCACTATTTGGGCAGTTATGTTGGGGACTTTATGTAGTGTTACTGTCATGCCCATACCTTGGGCACCATCTCACGGAATTTATTAATAATCACATCCAATCTATGGGGGAAAGGGGGTGTGTGTGTGTGTGTATACTTTTCCCACCTTTTTTGTCTCCCTTTTCTCCTTTGGGCTAGGTATGACAGCTTTTGAGAATTTTCAGTATCCTTGGGATGCTCAAACCAGCATGTTCCTATTGCTATGTCTCCTGAATGTGTTTCATGTCTTGTTTAGGGTTAAACAACTGTTTAATACTACCACCCAAAGACCTGCCCCGAGGCTGGATAGTCATGGGTGGCACAATATGTGGGAGCATATGGGCAGGTATCCAGAGAACTTCTCACCTCCAATGGTTTGGGATTTCACCCCCGAAGAATTACAGGACCCTGATAAAGTGATAGAATATTTGAAAGGAAAATGCTGTGGCTATTCCAGAGAGGTACAACTTACCACCCTGTGCTGGGCCCTGGCCAGTATCTACCAAACAGTGCTTGATAATGTGCAGCACCCTCAGGGGAAAGAGAGAGAAACCGGTCCGGTGGGCAATATGGCTGCTCCAGCTCCTGCAGCAGACAATGTGACTGCTCCAGCTCCTGCAGCAGGCAATGCAGCTGCGCCATCTGTGGTCGTAGGCACTGTGGCTGCTCCAACCACGGTGGCAGGCACCGTGGCTACTCAGACCTCAGCGAGGGGCAATACGGCTACTCAAACCCCAGTGGCAGGCACTGCAGCTGAACCAGACAACCAACCTGTGCCAGCATCAGTTGCTCCCATACAAAAGAAGAAATACACCAAGAAATCAGTTCACCTAGTGAGGGATGACGATGAGCCAGGGCCAACATGAGAACAAGAGGAAGAGACAGAACCAGAGGTAATCACCTGATCCCTGCCCCTAAGTGAGCTCCGAGATATGCAAAAAGATTTCAGCTGACTTCCAGGCGAGCACATTGTTACTGCCTGCTCCGACGCTGGGATAATAGGGCCGATAGTTTGGAGTTAGAGGGGAGGAAAGCCAAGCAGCTGGGATCCCTGTCTATGGAAGTGGGTATTGACAAGGCTACTGGGAAAAAGACCCAAGCCCTCAGCCTCTGGAGGCAACTCCTATCAGGCGTGAGGGAAGGGTACCCCTTCAGTGAAGGTGTTGTATGTCATCCAAGCAAGTGAACCCCCCCATGGAAAGAGGTATCCAGTACCTGAGGGAATTAGCTGTGCGGGAGATGATTTATTATGACCCAGACAATGCACCAATGCACAGTTGGGCACAGATCCTGATGAAGTCCAGTGCACAAGGCGCATGTGGCGGAAGTTTGTACAGAGTCCACCATCAGTGTATGCCAACTTCTTGACATGGAGTAATGGAACGGAGATGGTGATGAGGGACCAACAGTGAATGAAGTGGCTGGCCAACTGCAGTGGTACAAAAAAGTCTCTCTTCCCCCCTCATCTTGGCTGTGGAGAATCTTTCCCGGAACGTCCAGCAACTTCAAGAGAATATGTCCTACTCCTCTCCTGTACGGGCTGGTATCTCAGCTATTAGCAGGTGTTTCTCTACTCAAGAAAGAGAATGTAGAGCGTATGTAGCATGAGACACCCTGTGGTTTTACCTGCATGACCACGGAGAAGATATGAGAAAGTGGGATGGACAACCTACCTTGATCCTACAGGCAGTGGTACATGAGTTGCAAGGAAGAACAATCACAAAAGGGGATCCCTCCAGGAAAAGTGCTGCTATGGTTTCTAGTGGGCAGTTCCACAGACAGAGTAGAAGGCTTGATCTTATCTCTGATCCTCTTGAAGGGACTTCCAAGTAATTTCTGCAAGATGTGAGTAATGGATACTATGGATTAGAGGGGCCCTGCCTCCAGTCAGGTAGAGGAAGGGGACAACCAGGTTTATTGGACTGTGTGGATTCGATGGCCTGGCACATCAGACTCACAGGAATATAAGGCTCTAGTGGACACTGGTATGCGGTGCACCCTAAAGCCGTCAAGCTATAGAGAGGCAGAATCCATTTGTATTTCTGGAGTGACAGGAGGATCCCAACAGTTGACTGTATTGGAAGTTGAAGCAAGCCTAACTGGGAATGAGTGGCAAAAGCATCCCATTGTGACTGGCCCAGAGGCTCTGTGCATTCTTGGTATAGACTCAGGAGAGGGTATTTTAAAGACCCAGAAGGGTATCGGTGGGCTTTTGGCCTAGCTGTTTTGGAAGCGGGGGAAATTAAGCAGCTGTCTACCTTGCCTGGTCTCTTAGAAGACCCTTCTGTTGTGGGGTTGTTGAGGCTTGAAGAACAGCAGGTGCAGATCGCTACCACAGTTGCAATAGTAGTGGCAAAATTGCACTAATGGAGCCTCTCTGATTCCCATCCGTAATCTGATTCATCAACTACAGACTCAAGGATTGATCAGCAAGACCAATGGCCAGTGTGAAAATGTAATGGAGAGTGGAGGCTAACAGTGGCCTGAAAGAAGTTACACCAATTCTGAGCACTGCCGTGCCAGACATGTTAGAACTTCAATATGAACTGGAGTCAAAGGCAGCCACATGGTATGCAACAACTGATATTGCTAATGCATTCTTCTCAATCCCTTTGGCAGCACAGTGCAAGCCACAGTTTCCTTTCACTTGAAGGGGCCTCCAGTACACCTGGAATCAACTGGCATTGACAGGTGGACTCTTCGCTAGGTTAAAAACTGGCTGGATGGCCAAGCCCAGAGAGTTGTGGTGAACAGTGCTAAATCTAGTTGGCATCAGGTCTCAAGCGGCGTTCCTCAGGGCTCAGTTTTGGGGCCAGTCTTGTTTAATAT